>VXBA01005866.1:745562-764053 GCA_013399895.1 Serilophus lunatus | reverse complement strand
CTCCCCCTCTCCTACTCCCAGGCCCCGTGGCTTGACTCAGCCCACCTCCATCGGCATTAGAGCCACACGAGCACAACTACAGGTTGAAAGCTTCCCCAAATAACATCCCGGGTTGGAGGGGGGAGAACCTTTCACTGTGTTGTTGTTTTTTTTCAGAGATTCCAGAAGAAAGAGAAAGTGGCTCTTCCTTTTCCACTGCCTCTCTGTGGCCAGTTTGGCTGGCCTTTGAAAGCAGTTCCCTTATTCCTTTTTTCTTGGTTTTTCCTTTTTGTGGTTTTGCCGGGTGCTTGTTTTTATGTATTGAGTCTGGGGTTCCCTAAACTGTGTTTTCTTTGAGCTCCAGACAAATAAAGTGTTTCGCTGTTGTCACATTCTGTCATTCTTCTCGTCATTACTAAGAGTGCCCCCTAGTTAATATTGTGGTGCTTAAACCACCACAACACATAAAAAATAGAGTGACAACCATATGTTTCCCTTATGATCTGTACCTTTATTTACATTAGTAATATCTCGTTGTAATGAATGATACATAGAACTAAGAACCAAGCTGAGTGTAAAGCCATCTTAGTTTAACCCTAAAATGGACTTGTAGATAGTGAAGAACAGTTGGAGAACTAGCATTTGCAGAGATAACAGCTGTATTTAAAAGAATGGCTTTCTCCAAGACTTAATTTACTTCATGAAAAGTTTCACTGATTGGGATAAAAAAAGCTCAACATGTGTAAAGTATCTGTTCCGTAAAAAGATAAAGGACTTTCTTGTGCCCAAAGAACTTTTGAAATATTACCCAATAAATATTTGCAGGCTTGTATCCACTGGAATTTCCAAAGTATATTAGTCTTTCATACTATTTAAAATGCAGCTTACTGTGGTCATTGAAGCTGTTGAAAAACTCATTTTGATAAAAACCATAAAATAACTATCACCATGTAAGACCATCAAAGAAACATCTTGTAATGTACAACATACACAAAGAAGGTTTTTCTCTTGTTATTCTTGCTGTCTTTGAGAAAATAACACTTCCTTCAGAGCTATAATGTAAGAACACAGATTTTGCTTTTATTTTTTTTAATTTATTTTCTTATTTCAGCACTAGGCTTAGAAATTAATTCTCATTTTGTTGCTACTTCTTGCAATACCGCTTAGGAAATACTTCAAGAATTGCTTCAGAAATATCTTCTCACTCCTAAACTATCAGATATTTTTATTTTGAGGTTAGAGTCCCATGATTACGCACTCAAAATACATTGTGCTAATCATGCTTACCAGCATATGAATACAATTCTCTCCTCTCTCAAATGAGTCACTTTATTCTATATGCTTCATTATTTAGTTAAACAATCTTATAATACAGTGCTGAAATAAGAGATGTTTCGTTGTCACAGAAGAAAATCTAGTTAACAGTGTACACTTAAGCAAATTCACAGGTTTCATTGTAAAAGAAAATTGTCACCAACCTTTGTCTTTTGCACCTAGTTCCATCATCAGCCACGGTTAAGCAAAGAGCTCTGAATAACATGCAATGGCAGATTGAGAAAAATATTTAATCTATTCTTAAAACTGTAATCCTAACATGGCTTTATAAGCATGCCAGACTGACATTTAGGAGCAACTGATTATTGCCCTTGACTCAGATGAGATAAAACTAGGGAATCTAACTGTTATTTTACACAGCATCACTTCCAATGCAGACATAAGTTTTTGCTTTACATGTGGGTTCAAGTCATTACAGGAAATTAAGGAATGTCCTAGCAGTTCAGTACAATGGTCCATCAAACCCAGTCCTGTATCTGCAACACAGCAGTAAAAGGTGCTTTTTCAGGAGTACCATAGGTACACGTTCTACAATCTATTCTCTTGTCTAGCATTCAGACTTCATGAATTAGAAGTGATGGACAGTACTAACCTCATCTGTGCTTTTACTATCCATCTACGAAGTTGTTGCTCATAAATTCATGCAACTCTCTTAAACCTGCCAATACTATCCATCTTCACTGTTTCCTGTACTAGTAAACGTCCAAAGTTTACAACCTGCAGTGTAAAATACTTTAAGTGCTTGAAATTATATCTACTGCCATTTTTTCTAGTGTCCTTCAATTCTTGTATTTTGGAATTGATGAACGACAATAACCCTTACATGTTGCCTCCATGATTTTGAAATCTTTGGTCACCTTCACCCGTCAACCTTTTCTCCAAACAGAAGAAACATGGATCTTTTTCAGCACCTTCTCAGCCTGTTTCAGTCACTTCATTTTAGTTGCCCTTCCTTCTGTTCTTTCTGCAATGATGAAGGATCAGGTAGGCAAAACTGCATACAGTACTCAGGACGAGAGTGCAAGAAGATCTTGCACAACAACTTAATTATGTACTCTTTAAAATCCTTCTTAATGGCCAAGATTTTTATTTTTTAAGAGAACTATTTTTGGCCTCTGCTTCAAAATGAGCTAATGGAATTCAGAGAATTGTCAAGATAGTCATAACAAGTCAAAGTGCTCTTTCCTGAGTTGTAAGTGCCAGTTAAGAGTAGATTAAATATTATGTTCAGTGTCCCAAACTATACAGTAAAACTTTAATAATAAGCCTCTGCCTTTCCAAATCTGCTCTGTCTACAAAATCTTGGGTTGTGCAGAGTTAAAGTTTGTTTATTTGAGGTTAACTTCTATTTACAAACAGCTTCATTTACAAACAGCCTTCTAGTCCTCACAGTCTAGGCAATCTTTCTGAAAGCAACCACTCTCACTTCCTTCTAACCTGTCTTGAAGAAGCAAATCTCATGCAATTACACTATGTCTGCATGTGATAATCTGCCATTCCATTCTCCAGTTATTTTTGAACGTACCAGCCAATTTAAAACACATTAAACAGAAGGATAAAAATCTCCAAGGCCATTATATCCTTAAGTTTCACGGAACTAGAAAACTGGAAAGGAAGAGACCCCAATCAGTGCCTCCACTCAAGGACAAGCTGTAACATGCAGTCATCCTTAGCAGAAAATCTGCACAGAAAGAGGTTTTCAGGACTTCAGTTGCACAAGAAGTTTCATTTGGTTTTTGTACTTCAGTAGACAAGAGGATGTAATCATAAGGTACAAAACCATCAGAGCCCAACCTTTATTAATTCTCACACTCATAGAAGTACATATCGATTCACCTCAGGTAATGACTCACAGGAAGCCACTTAAATTGTTTCATGGCAGGAGAGGAGCCAGTGCCAGATGCAGCCTCAGCTGGAGCTGCCAACAGCCCCTCTGCTCTGGTTTGAACATACTCTCAGATAAAATTTCCTAGTTAATATTGGGACCAGTGACCCCTGGACAAAGTACAACAGAAGAAAATGAGAAAAGCATGAAATAAGCCCTTCTATTTTACTTCACCAAAATCTATACTTGTTGAACACAATTGCAACAATTTGCAGAACAGAGGAGAGCAGTTACATTTGGAGGACAGGATTAAGAGTAGAAAAAGGGAGAATGTCCCACTGTACTAGTTTGAAATCAAACCAGTGGGAGATCGCAAGTCAGAATTATAATTTAATAGAAAGAAGAAAATTAAAAGAAATAAATAAATGCAGAAGTACAAGAACACTGACAAAGTCAGAATACGCCCTGACACTCTATGGCGGTAGCAGTCCAAGCAAAGCAGTTCCGTTGAAGCGGTGATCCTGTAGAAAGAAAAGGGTGAGAAAGTCCAACGGTACCTCTTGTCCTCTGGGAGTCCAGTAGGTAAGCGCTGGTGTGGTGTTCAGAGTCTCAGCTTATATCCAGGATGGAATAGTTGGCTCCTCCCTCTGGGTGAAGCATCTCACAATGGGATGAGTCGTGTGATAAGGCCTGATGGGCCCATTAACAGCAGATAGTCCAGGAGGGAGTTATCTCTGAGTCATGGGATGAGGCACTGATGGCCCATTAACAGAAGATAGTACAGAGGGAGGAGGCAAAGAACACTGCCTCGCCTGGTTTCAACAGCTCACAGAGATGGTAATAGAATATACTTCAACCCAGGACACCCGCGTTTTCCATCAGGCAGCCTTCCATTGGGAACTTTGGCAGCAAAGAGGTCAGAGCTTGTCTCCGGTAACAGCAAAATCCAGTGGACAAGGCAACAGCCCATAGTGAGCAATTTGGCTGTGTTGGAAGACCTCCAGAAGGGGCAGCATACTGCCCTTCCCACGCTGTCCCAGTCTCAGTAGGGACTGAATGGTGTTTCTACTCAAGAAAACAAAATATCCCAAAGTGTCTGGTTCACATGATTGACTCTGAGCATCGTCCTTTCACAGAGATATTCAATGTCACAGCTCTAAGGACATCAAGAGGCTTAACATAGGCCCCAGTCCACCTCTGGCCGTGTCTGGCTTTTGCCACAGAGCCTGCTAACACAACTTGTCTCTGCCCATGGTGGTCAGATCCCATGGGATCGTGCACCTTGTCCTGTCAGGGCTGGAGCAGTCTCAGCTCCAGCTGGTTGGCCCCAGCTGCCTGGCAGCACACTCAGCTGTTAGCAGGCCCTCTGCCACACTGCCTTTTCAGGCAGCAGCAGCTAAGCCTTTTTTCCAATCTGTCTTCCTCATGGCTGCCTTCTTCAGAGCAGAGTCCCACTCAGCGTGATGTCCAGGTGTCAGGAAGATAAATTGCTTGTCAGTAAAATTGCTGTGTTAAGGTTTAGGGCTTGACATGCTCCAGTGATCTCAGACCCAGGGGGAGGTTAACAAAGCTTGGAGAGAAGTTGTAGTACTGAGAGTGGACACAAAGAATGAAGAATTCATGTGCCACAAGGACATTTGGCAGAACTCCCAAGATAAGGAAGAAACTAAGAAAGAAAACTCAGCAACTATGCTGAAATCAGCTCCAGTTCGGTAAAAGCTAATTCTGGCATGGGGAGACTGTGACCACCAACTCATGGACCACTAACCCACGAAACTCAAAAGAAGAGAAAGAGTGAGTATGCAAACTAATTAGCATGAAAAGCAATTAACCAATAGAAGAACAAATATTACTTAATAAGAGAATTATCTTTAGTGCAATACAGTTCTAAGAAACAAGTCTGCTCTATGATCTTTGATACACTGAGACAGGAACAAAATTTTTCCTTGGGAAGAGCAATTGTTTGCTAGTGTTTGAAAGTATAAAGGAGGTTGGGAGGGGTATTGGTTTTTTATTTTGGTTTTATTTCCCTCCCCCTCCAACTGATCAAGGCATTCTGGTTCTAACAACCTGACACACAATAAAGTATACTAACTTTCTCAACCAAAAATAGATATTCCCCTCAGTGAGGAAACTCATTTTCCTTTTCAGGTACCATCAAAACTTTTAGTTGACCTAAGCTTGCATTTCCAAATTCTTATTATTCACTTCATAATGCAATAAAACTATTAAATTACAACTTTATGTATGTAGGCAGTAGCCTTATATGAGGGGAGGTGACTAGCACCAGATGATGCAAGGCAAGCGGGAAGTTATCAAACAGAACAGCTTTCCTCTTCTTTTTTGGCAAACCAATATCTGGGGAGATCTGTTTTAGTGCCCCTGTACTAATGCTACACCAACACGATCTGATATTTCAAATTAAATTATTTAACTTCTGCCTGTAGGAAAATGAACTAGGATACTGTAGCATCCATAATTATAATTTTCTTTATTACACAAATCCCTGATGGAGAACAGCATGAACCTTGAATACATGTTTGCCCTGAGACAAGAGGTTTGTTACACATAATAGAACAAGTTACACATTATTATCCAGATCTGCATCACTCCTTAGCAAGGCAAAGACACAAAGAAGAAAGAAACTGTTATGGTTTCAGCAACAAGCAGCACAGAATGCACAGTCTGTCCCAAAGAATGGGGAGTGAAGGTGTCTGCTTGATTGGTTATTTTAAAAATTGACTGTTTCCATGGAACAGTTCAGACAGCAATCACCAAAAAACCCCAAAATTCTAAACTAAAAGAGAATTAAAGGGTGGACAGCATCTCACGGTGGTAGCAATGGTCCGGCTGCTGGGGGTAGCAAGAGGAGGAATAGAAAGCGACCTGGAAAGTCAAAGGCTAAAAATTTAATCAGATTTGTATGACAACAGCCTAAATCAATCATCTCAGGATATCGTTCACTTGAATTTTGTAGACAGCCTGAAACAGCGGAGGCAAAAGAGATAAATATGGCTCCTGTCAACTTTAATGACCTGTTAACAATCTGGGTTTTGTGAATCTGGCCTCTTTATTGCTGATGATTTTAGCAGTTACATTCTACCAGTGAGCTCATTACACAGTCTAAAGTTAACTCCCTCTAACACCTCTCTGTATGGAAAGATCCAACAGAAACATGAACAAGATTCAACAGAAACATAAGCTGCCAATGTCTTCAGCTCCCCTTCACCTACTATTTTTATGGAGCAGTCAAAAATTTCAAGACATGGTGATGTCATATCAAAGTAAAACTGAATTCCCCAGCAGATATGCTGATTACGTTTCTGCTTAACACTGTAATGTGAACACACAAATCTTTTGTAGAAATCAGTTGAAGAGCCCAAGGATATTTGCTAAACAGCACACCTAGGGTCCTCAGCAGAGAGCAATTAACCACAACTGAGAATAATTCTGTGACCTGCATGGTTCGTAAATCCCTAATCACAAAGGATACACAGCAAGGCACTGTGAACCAATGAGGCAACACGGAAAAACATTTGCAGTTTAATTTTATAGACACACTTTTTCTCTTTTCCCCTAAAACAACAAGACAATTACTCTGCACCCAGAATTTCAAATTAGACTTTCTCAGGAACAATATTTTACTAGTAATTAGTGCAAATGGAAATGTTTATTTGGATTTTTTAATTCCACTTCAAGCATCTTTCCTGCTAATAACCTACAGATTTTTACATTCTTCACTTTTTCAAATCGCTAAAATTGTGTGAGGAGGAACCAGGCTAAAGTGTATCTTTACTGATAGAAATAGCACATACTTCAAGTTCTAAAAAATACAATCCTTACTCATGCTGTTGAATGTTCGTTAAAACCAACGACCCTATTAAAATTTATCAGGTTCCATGTGCAAGTTCACAAAACACAAAAGAGCAGCTCTGGGACATAGAGAGTATGTTTCACTCTAAAGAGATTACAAAAAATATCAGTATATTTAGGAATAACTTGGTACTGGAGAAACTTTCTTTACAGCCATGCCAACAAGTTTGCCTCAAAATGGAGGATAAGAAACACACAAAGAACAGCATGGTCAGGGCAGACTTCTGACTCCATATTCCACTTGCTACAACCTTGCACATGATATAATAATGGAATGTAAGCTACTTTGAAGTAAAAACCATAATAATTGGAGGAAGCCTGAAAATAATCTGGTTGTCTTGCCCTGATGCCTGCCAAGTTCGCACATCTGAATCTGAGCTTAAAAGGTTGTTATCCTGTGAGCCTATTCTAGAACTGCAAGTGGTTCTAAACATAGATTAATATCTTTGTCCTTTAATGTTAAACTGTGAATAGAATATTTCCACCTTAGACCAAATTAAAAAAGCAATATAAATTTAAAATTTTTCTTATTTTGTTATAGGCAAGATTCCTGCGGGAGAGAGAAACAGAATTGTTACCATTTGGGAGTGGGGAGGAGCAAGAAATAGTATTTCTGATGCTTGTGAGTTTTGTGGGCATATTGTAATATCCTTTCTCAAAGCTCCCTGCATTTCAGTCTAATTTACATTCATCTTCCCATTTCTAATAGATCAGCAGAAATGTCTTTATTCTATTAAAGAATGTCTCTTTGAAAATAGATAATCTGCAAGCAACAAATTGAGGAAGAAAAAAAAAGCACAAAGTTGCTACAGAAAGAAAGCATCTCACAGGACAAAATGGACAACCTGGTAAGGACACATCTATGAGATCATGAAGTGACACCTTTCAATCTGGTTACAAAACAAGATTAAGGTAAATTACAATAGTTGCAAGAACAGCAACTGCATCAGAGTTAAAAATAAGACCATTATTGGTTGTGATTCACCAGTCACAGCAGGCAGAACTGAATTTAAACTTTTAAATTTACTACATGCTCTCACCGTTTTTTTAAAATTCTATTAAAGACTTGGAAAAAAAATTTGTAGGCTCTTGACAGGTATGCATCTAGCAGTATCATCCCTCTGATGGTCTCTATAGCAATGTATTTCTAGCTCATAGTCTAGAGGTTTGTTTTTAAGTTTTAATAACACTAATCAAGGGGACTTTTTTAAATTTCAAGTTTAAATTAAGGTAATTTTTCATAAGAAAAGCTAATCAATACTGATCTATAATTTTTATCTCATGCACTGTATTACTAGTTGAGTTTACTATTCTCTCTTAGACAATGAAGTCAGAAGTACAGTCTCCTTTGCCCTCCACAGTCATACGGATTATTATGAATATACACAATTTGTAAGTGTTGTTTAAATAGCTCTCTGCATACCTATTTACTCATGGCTGTGCACTAGTTACAGCTACAGCAACATGACTTTGAAAATCCACATCTTAGGACCACAGTTGAGAACATTTGTTCATATATGCACTTTTCTGCAGTGCCTTGAGAAACAAATAACACTACCTTTCTCTTACACACAAGCATTTTGCTTCAGCTCCCAAAGTCTTTTTGTTTGCCACCCTAATGTCTAAGATGCCTAATGAATGCCTTCTTTCCAATAACAAAAACACAGCAAGCTCTCCTTAATCTGCAAAGCTCCCACAAAGAAAACATATATAAATCTTTCTTTAATGGATCTTAATTTGTACTTTTCAATTTCATTAGATCTTACACGTCATGACATAAAAATTGCAATTCCCTAAAATATAATGACTTGCTTTCTAATTCCTCAGATGTATGTACTCACAATAAGGCCAAACCGGTGGATTCAAATGGAAACCAACCAAACAAAAAACCCCAACAAAATCAAACCACCAAAAACCAAAACCACAACGAAAAATCCTAACAAAAAACCACACACATAAACACTGCGTACATACATGCATACTTAGTTTCCACACATTTTTCAGAGGTATCTTTTGTAAGTTTGCAATAGTGATTCAACCATTTTCTCAAAGACTGACAAGAGCACAATTTACAAGGCTTTAGTCTCTCAGAACAGAGCATCTGAGAAGGCCAGAGTGGCTTTCAAAGCATGCAGGATTTTGATGCACAGCTCATGGAGCTACAATAGGACAATCAGGAGAGATACTACATAAGGAACTTTTAAAACAATTTAAAACAATCTGCACTTTCCAATTAGGACAAGGGATGTGAAGTTTTGGAGAAAAGGCTAAATATTTTCAGATGCCTCCCAGTTTACCAACAAGTCAAAAAAAAAAAAAAAAAAAAAAAAGGGAAGGGGAAAAAAGGCAAAAAGGTATCCACATCCAACTAAAAGACACAGACCTATCTTATTCTATAAAGGAGACTGAGGGAATGAGCAGGATTGGTTTTTTTAATTTTATGATGAAAAGTTAATACAGTATCTTATGAACCAAAATGGTCCTGGATATTTCTGGAAAAGCTGTACAGTAGCAGTGCTATTTTTCTAATAACGTACTTTCAGTTTTACTAACTGGTCAAATTACATTAAAGTACAAAACAGATGAACAGGATTATTTTAACTCTAAACACAGCTGTAAAGAACTTTTGCCAGCCAAGGCACTTTGATATCTACAATAAATTTATTCATGGAGACCTTTTAGGAGTATCATGAAATAAAGACTGATTTCTAGTCTTTTTAACACATGACACCTGGGCTTCAAACCATATGCTATATCTTACAAATTAATCACTATTCATACAAAGTTCCAATTATGGAACTTTAAGAAATGAGGAACTCAGTGTAGGCATTGGGGCTTAGTTTTTGTTGGCAGAAGTTTTTGAAGAAAAATAGAACTACTTTGCAAGAATACGAGATGTAGCAATTTTTATCCATTTCCTGAAGCCTATTTTTCTCACTGTGAAGAGAATTTTAAATATTAGATTCACAGGCACAAGTGAGAAAGAAAATAACATCCTTTGATTTAGGAAGCAAGAGAAGCAGACATCTTTGTCATTACAAGGGAGTATTGTTGAAAATGAGTAAGTCAATGTAAAATCTCACTACACAGAAAATACAAAAGTGATTTCTGGAAAATTTTAGTTAGATGTAGTTAAAATAAATCACCATGAATAGACTGGTCATTTAATTCAGCTCATATCTTGAAATAAACTATAAAGTACTTTGCTGCTGTAAATGCTTTCAGCAGCTGCTCAAAAGAATGGTCTAAAACATGACTTAAATTTGTTTCTCCTGCTTCCGTCCTATCTTTGCTGCACACCTTCTCCTCCCAGCTGTTGCACAGATTCCACTCAGCTGACCATCTAGTTTTCCATGGATTTTCTCCCTGTCAGCATTCAGCAGCTCCAGTTTGTGTATTTCAGCAGAAAGTGAAAGCAAATGGCTGCTCAGAGAGAAAGAGTAAGGGATCTACTCTGCTACCGCAGACACTGACAGATGCTTCTTCAGTTCAGCTGAGCATTGGTTTACATCTCTCATGATGCTGTTTAGCTGTAGGGAGAGGGTTGCTTCTATATAAATACAAAACAAGTAGCTGTTCCAGCTGCACCCAGACTGAGAGTGATAGAAAGCCCCAGCCACAGAGCAGACTTCAAATTTGTCCTCTCTCTCTTCCTGAATCAGTGCTGCAAATATAAGTTTCTTGATGAACTCTTTCTAGAGCTATAGCAGTCATGGGGGTTATGTTGCAGCTGGAGTATTAAAAAAAAATCTGGGAAACATCTAATTTTTTCTGACTGCACTTTTCCATAGAATTGAAAAGAAGCTGCTGAAGAAAGTTTTGCGAGACATAAAAGAAAACTGGGCAACATCTGAGCAAGACTGAGATCAGCTCAGTTGGTCAGAGCCATTCACTTAGACTAGATGTTCTTTTTGGTCCCTTCCAGTTCAGAATATTCTGTGAAATAAACAAAAGTTGTAAGGTTTCAGACAGCTCAGGAATATTAAAAAGCATCTGGAAAACACTTCTTAAAGAACAGAAATGAAAAATGTTCGTAATGTTAATTCTTAACATGCCCACACTGATATGAAACTATTTAAATGTAGTCAAAATTGACAAAAAATAACATAAAAAATTTTAAATAGTTCATAATTATATTTTTCTCAGAAGGAAACAAGAAATAGACTCATCGTTTAAATTTCTGTATCCCATTTCTTACCGTCACAGAGCTCCTCAGTTTTACATCATTTTTAATGCATGTTATGGGTAAAGAAAGACTATTTCAAGTCTAATCTAACCCTTTCTTACTGATTTCTCCCAAACTTCCTGTAAAGTTCACCAGAAAAACTGTAAAAAAAATCAGTAGTTCACAAAGACAACGTTCCTCTTCTTTCAAATTCAGTTGCTAAATAGAGAATTTTTTAAAAAATCTGAGAGAGATTTAGAAAATTTGTTATTTGATTTGCATTTTTCACATCTACATTAATGCATGGGATTATGTTTCAAAATAGAGAATGAAATGTGTTAACTTCACCAAAAATCAAAATTTATTGTCACTTGAAAATATTCATTGAGCTAAAAAATAAGTGAGTTGGAAAATTCAAATTAAGATATAAAAGACATTAGCAAGCTTCATGTATTTCATTCTTCCTTGACATAACTTGTCTGATGTAGACAACAGAGGGTTATAACCAATCTTCACTAAGAGACAGAAAAATGAAGTAAATTTAAAACCCCATGTGACTAGAATTTGTTCTGTTCAAATATTCAATATCATCCTTATGTCAGTCATGCTTAGTCCTAGCTAATCTCCTTAGTTTCTAATTCCTCTGTGATACTGAAGTGTCAAAACCTGTCAGTAGTATCCTAAAGGACTGCTACTACTGAATTCAAAGTAATAACAGTTCACATATAATGCACAAAATCTTGTAGTAAATAATTATAATAGCACATAAAAATCACTGGTAAAATCTACTATTTATGTTTATATATGCTATGTAGAACTTGAATTTATCAGGCAAAACTAGGTACAAATTTTATATCACATTCTCCCAAGAGACAACAGATATGAAAACTACAGCTTTGAGAAGGTAAACTACTCTTCATTGGATATGCAGGTATTAAAAAAAGTTTTTAAATAGTGATGAAATTGCTAGGCCATACATTTGAAGTAAAATAGATTTTGTATGTGGAATTGAACACACCTTGTAATTTCCTTGTTTTTCTGTACGTTTTGGGGCATGAGTACATAGTTAGAAAACATAGTATTGGAAGGGGTGATATCTTTAGTCTTGGTTTAGTTGTACCAGTTTCTGTCAGCTGCAGGGTATCTTTCCAGTCATGTCTTCTTTCCTTCCTTTTTTCCTTCTACCTCCTTCTCTTACGCACACACTTGCACACTGTGCAGGTTTGAGAGGGGAGGGGAGGGGGTTGTGGGGTTCTTAGAGGGAGCAGAGGGAGGAAAGGAGATGTTTCCTTTTAAACCCTGGGATTTTTTGGTTTTGTTTTTTTTTAATAGTCCTCCCTCGCTCTTCCCCCTCCACCTTGCCCTTCAGGCTGTTTGGAGGGGAAGGGGGGGGGAGATGCCTGCTCTCTTTCTCACTTGGAGATGGCGGCGGGGGTCGCCCAGCTGTTTCCCCTGCCGTGCCCTCCGGAGCTGGCCCAGGGAGAGGTGGGGGGGGTCGCCCCAGTTGTCCCCTGCAGTTCTCTCGACAGGAGCTTACCAAAACACAGCAGACATGTGCGTGGGCGGCTCGACCCCCTCCCCGGCGGTGATTGCCGGAGCGCGGCAGGTTTAATTCCAGCACGGCCCCGGCTCGGCTGCGTGGGGCATCTGACAGCTTTCCCCCTGCTGGCGCAGTCCCGGCGCCAGCTGGCTGCTGCCCATGGGCGATTCTTGGCAGTGCCCCGGTGCCCATGGCCGTGGGGCAGTAACAT
The DNA here is from genome assembly GCA_013399895.1 of Serilophus lunatus. Lineage (NCBI taxonomy): Eukaryota > Metazoa > Chordata > Aves > Passeriformes > Eurylaimidae > Serilophus > Serilophus lunatus. The sequence goes on along the minus strand of VXBA01005866.1, from coordinate 751,125 downwards.
CAGAAGTGCTCCGCTGCCGTGGCCAGTGCCTGGCGGTCTGCAGTAGCTCTGCTGGCCCCCGCACTGCTCTGAAAGTGCCCCGGTGACCGCGCCGGCCCCCGCGCTGCCATGAGGGAGCCCAGCAAGAGATCCCATGGTGCCAGCGGTCCCAGGAACAGCCCCCGTGCGGCAGGATGGGCGCGGTGGCTGCCCGGGCAGCTCCTGCAGCCCTTGGGGACCCCTTTCGAGGGTCCCCACGGTCGGCAGGTGCCTTGGAGAGGCGGCAGCCATCCCGCAGCTGGTAAAAGATTGCACTGGGGAGCCATCAGCTTGCAAATTTTGGTGGGAACTGCCCTTTTGTTGGAGCCGGGAATCTCGAAGGGGGAGGTGGAGCCCGGACCACTGGCCAATCCGAAGGGGCAAAGCCGGGAAGAGGAGTGTGAGATTCGCACGGGACTTGGAGAGCTTAAAAGCCCGAAGCAACGGAAGTTCACTCTCTTTGGCTTCCTGCAAAGCTGGAGAGCAGGAGCACGGCTTCTCTCCTCTGACTCCCAGGCCTTGTGACTTGACTCCGCCCACCCCCATCGGCATCGGAGCCAAGCCAGCACAGCTGCAGGATGAAAGCTTCCCCAAATAACATCCCAGGTTGGGGAGAGGACCTTTCACTCTGTTGTGTTTTTCAGAGACTTCAAAGGCTACCACGAGAGAGAGGGAGAGAGAAGAAGGAAGCGGCTTTCCCTTCCCACTGCTTTTCCTGGGCCAGCCTGCCTGGCCTTTGAAAGCAGTTCCCTTATTTCTTTTTTTTCTTTTTTTCCCTTTTGCGTGGTTTTTGTTGGGTTTAATTCTGTGTTAAGTATGGAGTTCCCTTAAACTGTTGTCCTTTTCTTTGGTTGAGCTCCAGACGAATAAACTGTTTCCCTGTTGTTCAAAATTCTGTTCAGTCTTTTCGTCACTGTCAAGCTTGCCCTTAGTTAAAACAGTGGTGCCAAACCACCACACACACTCAGTGCTATTGAAATCCAAAAAATCTGCAACTGTTCCCAGATAAAAAACCTGTTTGTCACTAACATAGAGCTTTAAACAAAAAGACAACAAAATAAAATGAGGCAGGGTGGGGGATAAGTGGAAATATCCACATTTTCCTCTGCCTTCCAGTCCCTAAAATCACAAGAAAATAATTGCCTCCCTGAAGTGTATTTAAAAGTCTGAAGAGAGCACAGCAGTGATATTCAAGGATACATTTGGGAAGAAATCAAATAATAACCACTAAACTGAGTAAAACATTGTTCAATGCACTAAACAAAAGCACAGCTAGTACTTAAGACAAAATAATAAAAACTCAGGTATGGAGGGAAGGAAATAGCTTTCTATCCAGTACATTCAGCTTACTCATCTGGATCAAAGAGTCCTCTGCTTCCAGCTCAGACCTTTCCCCAGCCATTCCTTGGAGGCTGCTAGCATACACAGACCAACCAATACCTTGATATTTCTCAAGGCAACAGGCTCAAGATCTATCTATCCTAGCTCAGCAAGGAGACTGCAATGCCCTTGTGTATCCATTTCCTTCCTTGCCAGCCTACTTCAATTAAAGTTAAGAATTCTAGGGAAGGACACAGGTGGAGGTGATGGTCTGTTTCCTGCAGCTCCCAATCCTACCTATCCTGTCATTTTTCAGCTGTAGATCTGATCAGAAGCATACTTCTCCTTCAAGAGAAGCACAGCCAGAGGAAAGAGAATGTACACAGACTGCACAGAGGAGGTGGTACATAGCAAGAATGACCTAATATCTCTCAGGTGAGGTGTTTGGTTTTGCACTCTAAACTTCCAGATGTCTGTCCTCTTTCCATCCTTTAGGTTAAAGGTGTAGCATCTTGTTTTCACTCCATTGTGCATTGCTCATAGTAGTTTTAGTCTGTGGGTATTGTTCAGACCAGGTTTATTTTTCTCTTCCAGTATTTCATTTTTTGTGTATGTGTCATCTAATGCAAGGGTTGCAGTAGTAATTGTTACCCTTCTGTGGAAATACTCAGTAATCACTGCATAAACCTTGCGTAACATCCAGAAAGCATCTTGGAGTTGGCTCCAGGCAGCTTTCATTTACATATCCAAACATATTTTTGTAAAGCTAAGCTAAGTGTATATTTATCAGAAAAGTCATACACTCAAACCTACCATGTCCTCAGCCTCTTTTCCACAAAAAGGTTGTCCTCACAATGGAGCTGAAATTTACTACCAGACTGTCAGCTACTGTCAAGCAGAGAACACACAATAATCCTACTCCCAAACCAAACCTAAAATCAGCCTTGACAACGTTGCATAACCAGATATATCCACTAAAAAAAAAAAAAAAAAGAAAAGAAAAGAAAAGAAAAGAAAAGAAAAGAAAAGAAAAGAAAAGAAAAGAAAAGAAAAGAAAAGAAAAGAAAAGAAAAGAAAAGAAAAGAAAAGAAAATGCACAAACAAAATCCAAACAGAAAACCAGAAGAAAAAAATCCAATAATTATTTCCCTGAGGATGAAGTTTGTCTCGGGTCATGTGCCCATCTACCATCTCTCTAGGTATTTTGGTGATTACAGCTGTAATGCACAGCAAAAATGAGGCCAGACAGCAAAGCAGAAAAAAAAATCCTGATGGAATACAATTGTAAATTATTTAATTTAATTAATCATTTAAAAAATATGATGATCTAAGTCATCTGAACAGAGCAAGCAGTATTAAGGGTCAAACCCTGCATAACAATTAGAGAGTACTTCATCACACCAAATATATCCAAAGGAACTATTTACAAAGAGGATTTAATCAGTAGCTGACAATAATAATGTCCACTAGACTGAATAATGTGAATAACAAAATATGCAAAGAGATGCCTTTGTTTCTTCAGAGAAATAAGCTTCTGAAAAAAACAAACAAAGAAAAACACAATAAGAAACTGATGATAAATAAGCTGTAGTTCTTTCCAGGAAAAAAAAAATAAAATTGTAAGACCACCACAAAAATGGAACTTAATTCAAAGCTCCAAATGCAAATATTAGCCAAATTATATATTACATAAATAAAAAATAAGTCGAGAATGTTGAGCATGACAGCATCACAATGAAGGAATAAAACCTCATAAAAGAGCAATAGTGAAAACAAGGGGATGTAAAGAAAAAGTGCATTAGGCTCCCTGAAACTGAGATGAAGGAAGACAATTTTAAAGATCACTTATCATTAACGATTGTCTTAACACAGGCTGAAGAAACACTTCCTTACGTAACTCTTTAACATAACTTCTGAAAAAAAAAAAAAAAAAGGGAGCACAACTAGGCCCCAGACTACATCACACTTCTATCTTCTCTGCTTTGCATTAAGTTGGCACCTAATTTTGAAGGCTTCTAAACACTACATGCACTTCTGTCTCTGACCTGAAGTCCTGCATGCCCAGAAGGGTCTCAAGTCTGTACCAGCCACTCCCTTACTGGTACATCATTCATGCCACAGCTTGAACAAGATTCTGAAACTGGGAGCTCCACTACTTCAGTATGCTGAAGCAATAACGTGGTTTCCATATCTGAGTATGCTAACATGACCACAGCTCTACAAATGCAACAGTTACTCTCTGTCTGACTTGAGGAATTTATACTGGATTTTGTGTTAAGCAGTCCTCAGATAAAATTAAGAAACTGACCTGGAAGCAAGGACAGGATGACCATACATTCCTAGCTGAATTCCATGCATGGAATTAATTTCCTAATGCAGGTATCTAGATTTCCACTGTAGTCAAGAAGGGGCTGAGCAGCACAGCCAGAGGGTTCCAAATAACAACTATCTCATCCTACATCCTGTTGGTCAAATGAATCACTGCTGACTTGCTGACTCCATCATCGACTGTGGCAGAGTTTCAATACCAGCCAAAAATTAACCCAGTGCTGGCACTTGAAGTCCTACTGTAGTTTAATTGCCCCTGAATTCCCTCACATCCAGCAAAAGGCCAACTTCCTTGTCGTGCACTGGTAGAGATACAACTGAAGGGAAGATGTTGCATATCCAAGCTTTGCATGACAAGAAGTATACGTCACTATAGGATGAGAAATGAAGTTATGATCCCTTTCAACTGAGAAATGCAGCACTGCCAAAGTTTTTTCCATCCTGAAAAAGTATTCCTACTACCTTATTGAGAGAAGATGCATCAGCTGCTTTCAATTTCTCTCAAAGAAAGTTATTTTTCCACATCTCTTTACTAGATAAGGTACAAACATTTCACAGGGCACCAAGGCTATCGATCCCAGACATATTCAGAAGAGGATAGGCCAAGTCTCAGAAAGTGCAAGGCCTTTCTACGCACCTCTTCCCACTGTTTCTAGTGGGCTAACTGTAGGTGGACTATAAAAATATTTAGTACTTCATTTCTATGTATGTATCTAAACACATACTGGCCCTGTGCCTAGCCACATAACTGCTTTGAAGAACCCTGCTATAAGCTTCTTTGATATTTTTGCTTTTCTTTTCTCTGTATTGCAATTGCACTCATATAACAATCCTAGCTTTTCAGCTCTGTCTCGCAATATTTACATAAATATTTAAGTAAAAAAAATCATGTGTCTTGTTCCCAAGAGCAGAGGGGTCAGCTTATGGCAGATTCACCAGGTCGTCATTTCCTTACACCTATATACTTGGGTCTGCTTCCCTTTTGCTAAGGTACTGCAATGCTATTTTTGCGACTTATTGAAATGTATAATATTTCAATAAAGGACAAAGAAAATCATATGCCATGTTGCAATATGAAACACATTACTAAAAGCTTAAGTCATTTCAGGAATGAAGACAAAACCAAAATTCTTGGCATCCTGTTGTCGTTGAATTCACTGATAGAACAGTTGAGAAGCACACTGTACTTGTCCAACATGAAGAAATCTAGAGGTTATGTGGTTGGGAAAGTGGCATCTGTACCTGAACCAACTCCCACTTTGATCTGCAAAATGAAATCTCAAGAGGCATGTCCAAATTTGGTTCTGAAGACTAGCAAAGAATACAGACAGTAGCACTGAGCATTACCAGTTCTGTGAGCAGCTGTGTCATGTATTTCTACACAGTCTTCCCACAAAAGACATGAAGTTGTTCCACGGATATTTCTAAGGTAAGGAAGATGACAATACAGAGGTTTAGTTGCTCTCACATCTGTATACAGCTGTATTGGTTTTTCTGGGGCCAGGCTTTGGTGGCAGTGGGGGGGGGGGCTGAGGGAGAGGCTTCTTCAAGAAGCTGCTGGAAGTTTCCCCCATGCCCAGGCTGGGCCCGCTGCTGACCAAGGCCAGGACAATCAGTAGTTGACAGAACGCCTCTGTGATAACATATTTAAGAAGGAAGGAAAAAAAAAAACAAGTAGTTGGAAATGAAGATGGCTGCCGGAGAGGAGCAGAGTGAGAGCCTGTGAGCAACAACACAGACACCAAGGTCAGTGGAGAAGGAGGGGGAGGAGATGCTCCTGGCGCCGGAGCTGAGATCCAGCTGCAGCCCATGGGGAAGACCATGGTGAAGCAGCTGTGCCCCTGCAGCCCATGGAGGACCACAGGAGTGCAGAGATCCACCTGCAGCCCGTGGAGGA
>VXBA01005866.1:725356-744800 GCA_013399895.1 Serilophus lunatus | reverse complement strand
GTGTTCCTGTATAAAGTAAAAACAGCTCTTCTGTCCTGCTTAGACACCTTTCAACAAATGACCCAGCCATGTATGTATGATTGATTCATATCAACAATATTTCCTGAACGCATTACAAGAGAAACACATTTTCTAGATGGAGTGGAACTGGAAAAGTAATCCAGACTGATAGATGTAAATGATCTGGCACAAACTAGCTGTAGAAAGAGATTGGAAGAAAGGTGAGGGAGATAGATAATTGCCTGAAGGATTAGAAGCCAGGGAACCTACTGCAACAAAATGTAAAAATTACATTTAAATATGGCTGATTGAAAAGATAATGCCAGACAATTAGCAAAAGCCCATATCCTTTCATAGAACAGTTTGACAACATACTGGGAGAAGAGAAACCTACAGAAACTGATACAGAATGCATACTATAAGGCTGTAAGAGTTAAGAGATGCCAAATGATGGTCTATCAGAGATTAGCTGGCAGGAGGGCATGATACTTACATAGAGAGCTTTGGCATACTACAGTACTAGCACAAGATAATTCCACAAGTAATTACCACACTTGAAGATTCCTAGAACCTTTGCCTATACCTGTTAACATGGAGAAAGGTAAAAGCACACTCTACTAGGCAATCAGTGTTCTACAGAAAGTGATAGTCTCTTGCAGAACATTTATGGTACAGAACAGCAGTGTACTTTGCAACTCAGATGTGAAGCTCCTGTTCCACCCTTTGCCATTAATGGGCAAATTCATTAATATTTTTACAAAGAAGATCAATACTTTTGCAATTGTGTGCATTGCCCTTAATAAATTCTAGAAAGAAAAAAATAGCACAGACAGCAAATGAGAAGACAGACTTTTTTGGCCTTTCTCAATCCAACTTTGTTACAGAAATGCAATGATCCATATCTCCAAACAAGAATATTGTAGATGTTACAAAATAAAGAAAATCTAGTTCTTTATTCTGATATTACAAACATAGAGTACCACACATGTATGAGATCTGCCTTGTCACAAAGGAAGATTGCTTGAGGTGGAGGCTACCAAGATTTAAGGGTTAGGGTTAGGGACATCATCAAACGGGAAGAATAGATTGCACTGCTTTGCTTGCCAAATCATATTCCAGTTCTGTGACCTATAAAAAAAGTTCTTCTTAACTTTCTAGTACATGTTTTTCAGTGATTGCTGAAATGTAGCTACTTACGCAGAACATTAATGTACATACATGAAGTTCCTTCCTCCTCATTGCAGGCGATCAGCCTCCGTCCTAGACCAGAGGTAGCAAATTACTTCAGCACTAGAAGAGAAAAACAGAGAAAGAAGAGTCTTTCAAGAGAAATAAAAAGTTATTTTTTAGAAAACAAACAGTAAAGCAAACCCAACCCTACCAACAGCTAGCATTAGTCATAGAATACACTATACAATGTTTTTTAAATGGGTTACTGAACTAAATTCTAAAAGGCAAAATAGGTTAAACATAATAATATTAAGAAAATACAACACAAGCTTTTAGATGATGTTATTCCTTTGTACTATGTATTTATCATCTAAGGATATGTCACACTACACAGTTTTGCACAAGCACATGAAGAATCCGTCAACATACACATTACTGGGGCAGGATGAACTTGGAGGAATGTTAACTTTGATTTTTATAGGAATAAAACCACAGTATAAATCTCTCTTATCCGAGTATTAATAAACTTTATCAGTACACAGAACTGCAGTATAAAAATTATTAACCAGTATCTTTTAGATTTGAAACACTTCATTATGAACCATAATTACTGATCAGCTTTATGAGCAATGCAATGTCACATTCAATGGCCCTCAAAGACTCAGCTGGATAAGTAAAAGAAGCTCATCTTGGGCTAAAATAAATGCAAAATATCATGTGACAAGACAATAGAAGTGGATTGTACTTTACAGTCTTAAGCTATTAATTTCTTGGAAATCACATTGAAGTTTCACCACTTCTTTTCAAATTCTGTAATGTACTATAAGGAGCTTATTTTTCCCCATTTTGGCAAATCTCTTTTTAGAAAGTTCGAAGGAACACAGCACTTGGTGAAATGAATCCAGAAATAAATAAAGATACAAACTCTACAGAGTTTTTATTTGAAATGATGGAAAAACATTTAACAAATGCTCTTGTAAATTAATGAATAATCTTAAAGATATTCCTATCTCATCACACAATAACAGTTCAACTATCTTTGCTGTGTTTAAAGCTAGCTGTATCTGAGCAAACTTAATGACTGTACAGCTCTAACCATACTATCCAATTTCTAAAACCAACAATTTCATGCCAGGTATAAACACATTAAGCTAAGAACAGAAGTCACAAAGGTTTATGAATAAAATAACCATGAGTGAAGAGATGTAAAGACAATTATCCTTCTGCTTTGCAGCTGAGTCTGTAAATTGCACGCCCCAACCCTGAAAGAGGAACAGATCACTTTTGGGAAACAAAACATTACCTTCATATATACAATGATATTANAAAAAAAAAAAAAAATGGTGGTGGGCGGGGAGTGTGGGTAAACAGCAATTTTCAGCAATTCCAGACTCAGGCTCCACATCCAGCTTTCATGAATTGACCTATGCTGCCGGCAGCAATAGCCTTGCTAGAGCTCCAGGAAGACAGCCTTAGACACAGTTGCATGAAAACATTCCCAAAAAAGCTGCTCTAGAGTACTAAGTGGGACATCAGACGGGATCATGGGGACATTGAGCAGCTGCATACAGAGGGTAGACCAGTCAAGAGCCATCACTGAGTGCTGGGACGTAATTTCTGCTGAGCTGCCATTAGTTGGACACTGGAAAGACAGCACACGTTAGCTGCAGGCAACTGATAAATCCCCATGCTCTCACCCAATTCCAGCTGAAGAAGTTGAGATTAGTTTGAGCGCAGAGGGTATTAAAGAGAGATGATGGGCTCTAGCCATAGCTTATCTACAGGATCCAGAGACCACACAGGAGTAGTGTGAGGGCTGTGTAGCCAATTCATGATGGAGAACCAGTCAGGAGCCAAGAGGAGTTACAGAACAGACAGAGTCCCCACTCACGGTGGCACAGCCCCACAGCAGGGAAGCAGAGCAAGGTGGGTAAAAACAGAACACTTCACCAGCAAACCAGCAGACACCAGACAAAAGCAAAACAACAAATCAGGTCTGCTGCCAAGCTGGAAAACCCAAGTAACAAATTGAGTGTAGCAGAACACAGAATTCTGCACAAACACACACACCTACAGCACAGTTCAGACATAGAGTAACAGCCCCAGGCTGGGCTGAAATAAGATGCCCCACCCCATGGTCACAGGGTGTAGGTAAAAACCCAGGTGAAGCAGGTCAGGGCCATGAAGGACTATTAGTGCCCTCAGGGCCCTGACACAAATCACAGGTATACAGAGAAGCAGGCAAAAGCAACCTGAAACTCTCTACATTCCATATAACATTACCGATTCTGGGTTGTGGTTCAGTCCTTTTCTTTTCCTTGGCTGTAAGATAGTGACCACATTACTTCGAGACTCTCTCCCTTCAGCTTCTAAAGACTCTTCTAATTTATAGATTCTGCTATTTAGATTCTTGTACAACTTCTGTTCCACGATTCCATATGGCACAGATATACAATCTGGACTAAGTTCTTGGAGAACTGAGAAAAAAAGTCTAAGTTGGTTCTCAAAACGAACAGAAAACATTTCTTCAGAGACATGCTTAGACTGCAAACTATACAGAGCTAAGATAATCTCTTGATTGATATGCATGTGGAACATGTATTCTAAACAACAAAGAGATAAGAGATGCCATTATGATAACAGTCATAGATTTAATAAATAAATAAATTACACTGTCAAGCAAAACAGCTGCTATGCACATTGAAAAGTTTTCAAAATGTCTAGCAGATCCTGCAGCCATTAAGCCACTGATTACATAACCATCCAAAAACCTCAAAAGTTCTATATTTTATTTATATGCCAGAATTTACAGATGACTTGCATAAAATCAATACTTTTATTCACTATTCCCTCTGTCCTTCTTCCCTCTGCCCCAAAAATTATATAAATATAAATTTACATCAATATGAATGGCAAGACAAACCTCTGCATTTTCTAAAGACCTAAACAGTAAATAATCATAATTTAATCATTACTTAAGAATGGTGAGTAATTCTTATGGCACTGGTGGATACCTCTGAAATAGGTGCAATTTGTTGGTTTTTTTTTAAAACTGATACAAGTTTACTCAGCCAATTTTTCCACCCCATCCAAACTTGACTTAAACCTTTTATAATGTGTGCCCCACCTAAACTCCACTTAAATGTTTAAAATATGTACTAAGATAATATTTAAATATCATAAATCCTAAGGCTTTTATCCACTCAAATATTTCCCTTCTTTCTAAAGAGGTTTAACTAAAAAAATAAATTCTGTGATACTTTGTATGAGTGACAATAAACTGTGAAAGTAATTTAGTTGACTCCAAAACCATTAAAGTATTAAAATACTGTGAAAAAGTATTCCGAGAGATGAGGAGGAGTCATGCAAAATAACATAAAAAAGCGTTGTATTTTCATGGCAATTCAGTGTTTACAGGAGAGACAGGGCTCCCATATGTCAGCTTTTTCCTTCTCAGTTTTAATCTTCTGTATCGAGTTCTGCTACTTGAAACACACAAAAGCATACCAGATTTTAAGCTGATAATTGAAGATGTGTTTGGCTAATTCCTAACTCAACAATTTCAGTGTCATGTTTTATTCCCAGTCAGCAACCAAGCTCCACAAAGCTGCCCACTCATTCCCTCACCAATATGATCAAAAAGAGATTTGGAAGAGTAGAAGCTAGGAAACTTGCAGGTTGAGATAAAGACGATTTAGTAGGAAAAGCAAAATATACACACACAAGCAATGCAAAACAAGGAATTCATTCACTGCTTCCCATGGACAGTGAGGTGTTCAGCCACTTCCTGAAGAACAGAGCCCCATCACACATAATGGTTACTTGGGAAGCCAAACACAATCATTCCAAATTTCCCCACTTCCCCTTACTTCTCCCAACTTTATATACTGAGCATGATGTCATATGGTAAGGAATACCCCTTGGTCAGTTGGGGTCACCTGTTCTGGCTGTGCCTGCTCCCATCTTCCCAGGTACACACAGCCTTGTTGCCAGCGTGGCAGTACAAGAAGTAGTAAAGTCCTTGGCTCTGTGTAAGCACTGCTCAGCAGTAACAAAAACATCTCTATATTGTCAACAGTGTTCAGCACAAATCCAAAACCTAACTCCATAACAGCCACTCTACCCTTAATGAAACCAACGCAGTCAGCCACTAAAAGCATAGCATATATTTCAGAGGGATTCCCAAATCATGCAGGATTGGTTGAACTTGATTAGTGTGCGTCATGGGTTTAAAAATAGGGGGTTTTGTGAGGAAGGGAGAATGGGTTGTTTGCGTACCTATTCAAAGAGATAAAACCAGGGTTTTTTTAGAAACTTTTGAAAGAAAAGCCGAGATTGCAGTGTCGGTAGATCTGTGGAGCTTCTCCCCTGCCTTCTCTCTCCATGTCCCGGGTAGGGGCCGGGAAGCAACGGCAGTGGAGTGACACATAGCTGTCCCCTCTCCTCACTCACTATAGCTGCAGCGGGGGACCGAGAACATGGCGTTAGTACCAAAGAGGTGCCATTGTGCAGGTGGGCAGCGGTGCCTGGTCCTGCCCGGCACCTTGCAGAGTGTGTGGAGCCACATGGTGTCTCCCAGCTTGCTGTGGTGGGCAGAACAGAATGGCGGCAGGTGGAGATGCACTGTGAGCGCTGGCGCTGGTGGCGCTGGGACCTCGCATGCCCACAGCAGGCGGCGCGGGCTCCCACTGACTCCCCGGCCCCGTGTGGCGGGCTGCGATCAGCACTGCCACTCCCCAGCTTTCTGAGGATGGCAGCAATGCCTCCCCGCTGGTCGCCACGCTGCGTGGACTAAACCCACTGCCCTCCCTGGCCCATGGGTGGCTCCTGCGGTCCCCCTGGCCCAGGNATAGCTGTCCCCTCTCCTCACTCACTATAGCTGCAGCGGGGGACCGAGAACATGGCGTTAGTACCAAAGAGGTGCCATTGTGCAGGTGGGCAGCGGTGCCTGGTCCTGCCCGGCACCTTGCAGAGTGTGTGGAGCCACATGGTGTCTCCCAGCTTGCTGTGGTGGGCAGAACAGAATGGCGGCAGGTGGAGATGCACTGTGAGCGCTGGCGCTGGTGGCGCTGGGACCTCGCATGCCCACAGCAGGCGGCGCGGGCTCCCACTGACTCCCCGGCCCCGTGTGGCGGGCTGCGATCAGCACTGCCACTCCCCAGCTTTCTGAGGATGGCAGCAATGCCTCCCCGCTGGTCGCCACGCTGCGTGGACTAAACCCACTGCCCTCCCTGGCCCATGGGTGGCTCCTGCGGTCCCCCTGGCCCAGGGATCCCTCCCGCGGGGTCCCTGGAGTGGCGGCGGATGCCTTGTGCTGATGCAGCGCTGGCAGTGACCGCACAGTGACAGCAGCCACTCCAGAAAGCCGTGAGTGGTGCCGCTGCCCTGGAGATCCCTCTTGAGGGTCCCTGTGGGTGGCAAGTGCTCAGTGGGCAGGGCTTAATGACGCCCCTGGGTCTCGTCTGCCTGGCATTTTGGCAGGACCCATCATTTTGCCTAGAGTGAAGATCTTGGGAAAAGGACGGAGCTCAATGCCACCAGCCAATAGGGGGACAGCCTGGCCAGGAAGAAGATGCCAAATTCCCATGGTACTTCCAGGGCATAAAAAGACTGAACACAGAAGTCCTGCCCTCTCTTTTGGCTTTCTCCTGAGCTCAGAGAGACATGGCTTCCCTCCTCCCGGCTCCCGGACCGCACGGCTTGCTTCCCCTCACCTCCATCGGCACAGGCAGCAGCGTGGCGCCATTGGAGCTCCAACTGTCGCACCCAGAGACCACCAGCCAAAATGCAAGTAGTATCTGTCCCTTGGGTGTCCCTAGACGGGGTGCTTTTCACTCTTTTTGTCTTGCAGGAGGCTCTGAGGGCCGGGAAATTGCCATCATAGATGCGTCCTTTTTCTTCCTTCTCCCTGCTCCTCAGCTGATCAGCCGGCTTTGAGGAGCAGTTTGGTTATTTTGTTTTATTGCATGACATTGTCAAGTGTTATATTGTGTGCATATTTTGTTTAGTGTCTGGGGATTCTATAAGGTCTTTAGAGCCCTAGAAAAATAAACCTGTGTTTGTTGTTGCATCTCTATTTAGTCTTTCATCACTGTTGTGTGCCCACTGGCGGTATTTAGGTAAAACCACCAGAATGGGTCATCCCAGCAGAAGTCTCTAACAATAGATTACCTAACACTGCCTTCAGTGGCCAGACAGAGGACTGTCATACAAGAGGCAGATGAATACAACTGGCTGTGTTGTGCCTCTTCAGGCACAGTGTTGCCTGGAAAGTACAAAGCAGCAAATACAATCTGAAACTTCAGGTTTCTATTCACAACATCTACAGCCTGGTTTTTCACGGGAAGATTTGATTAGCTTTAATAGAACAACAGGAAAATAACTTCAGTAAATTGCTTGGTCCATTCCTCTGCCATTAAAAACAAACAAACTCCTCACAAAATCAATCAATCAAACAAACAAACAAAACAACAGAGGAGAATTTGACCAGCCTATTTTTAAAGATACACAGTGACAAGTAGCTAGCTCCACAGCCCCACTAGACAAAATCTTTCGTGTCTTCACTGTCCTAATCATTAAAGAAAAATTACTAACATCTAAATTGAGTTTTCCTTACGAAAATTTAAGCACAATACCGCATTTCCTAGACATAGGAAACAGTTTGTTCCCTTCTTCAATATTAACAGAAAAAAAAAAAAAAAAAGTTATGAGTTCATTACTCAAGGCAGAAAACTACTGACATATGTCACCAGAAAGGAGAAAGGTTTAGTAAAGTGTAAGGAAAAAAAAGACATTAGTTATAATAATCACCCAATTTTAGTTGAGATTATATTCACAGCATATGAGTTCAGCATAAAAGAGAGAAGTTCAACTAAATTAAATATTTTCAAGCTGTTCAGTTTGGACAAATTTCATGTAAAAATACTTAACATCCTGACTGAAGTACAACAATTCAATTATTGTCTCTAGGACCTCATGGAAAAACAAAATAGCTACAGAAAAAAAACAAACCTGGACCATATCTTTAAAAGGAGTGAAAGTAAAAACCTGGGAATTTTCAGTTAAGATCCCTTTCTAGAGAATAATTAGAATAAAAAATTTTTTATTCTTAATAGCACACACACAAAAAAGGATAGCTTATGAATAAGTCACATCAAACCAAAATAATGTTCGTCTTTGGCAGAATTATATGCCCTGTAAATAATGGAAAAGCGGTAGAATATATAAATTGTAAAGATTTTGGCATCAAAATCTACAGGAGGTGTAAAACTAATAGCCATAGTGTTGCTATGTAGTTAACAGGGCTCCATATTAGTCTGCTCAGTACTGTTGGAGATTTTTCATTAGTCATGTGAATAAGGCAACAGAACATATTGTTACTAAATTCAAAGTTGTCAGCAAGCTAGGTTGTACAAATGGATGGACTGAGAAGGATCTTAAGATATCGCTATGTAGTAGTGATCAACATGCAGTGGTACAGTGCAATTCCAGGGATGGTAATCCCCAGTATAAGCATCCTTACTATGCTAATCTTAGAAGTATTAAGAGTGTTACAACACTCTAAATGGAAGTGAAAAACAAAATATTAAAAGTCAAGTTAATTTCTGTTTTGTGCACACTGCGCAAAAGAGGAAACTACTACAACACAAAAATACCCAAGATTTCACGGGATAAGTTGAGTTGGAAGTGACCTACAAGGATCACCGAGTCCAACTCCTAGCCCTGCACAGGACTATTTTATATTGTATTTCAGACTGTTCCAAAGTTAGTGTGTAAAGCTCTCACTGGTCTAATCAACAATGATGAGAGTAAAATAGAAATACAAGGTCACAGGAAGCATTTAGAAAAATCTAAGTCAGGCTTAAGGATAGAACTTGTTCTCATTCACCTTTAGAATTCTAGTGAGAGGAAAACTACTTCTGAGCTAATTGGCTAGAGCACTTTTATAGACAATAAGCAGAAGCAGGCACAAGAAAGTACAGTTTATCTCATTCTAGGATACACACCTGACCATGAGTCATACTCTACTGCTGCACTCTGCTCTTCATGAGCTGTAAGCAAGATTGCAAAACTAGCTCCACCTAGGCATCTTAAATTAGAAAAGCATATTCTTGTCCTCGGTATTTAGGCAGATATTTTGAGGCATCTGTGTTGTTAGAAGAGTATCTGAGTGGTGCCACAGTTAAGGGTTTTTCTAATCTAGATTACTGTAAAACAAATTAAGACCTTAGGTTGTCATTTTCAGCCCAAATTTCTGTTGCTAGTTTGGCAAAAGCTGATACAGGAAGGTTATTCAGAGTCATAAATAGGCCTTAAAACTGAGCTAATTTTTTTCCAAAGTAGCTAGTTGATGTCCTGCCTTCTAAGCTTTCTGTGGTTCCTCCAACTACAAAGACAGTGATTTCTGTGCTACTTCTGAATTAAATTCCCTATTGCCTTTTTGCCACAGCCCATCACAGAGTTTGAAAGAGCGTAGCACTCCCGTGGCTCTTTGTAACATGGTTAGGACTGCCCAGACTCTGGCCCCTCCACATTACCTGGGGTTTTGCCTTTGGTTTCAGTAGCACTAAAATTTCACTCACACAGGTCTTGGGCACTGATGAACACAGGGTCTGATGTTCAGCATTGTACAGAGAACTCAAAAAAGGGAGTGTTCCTCAGCAGAGACATACTGCTGGATGATTATTGTCACAAACTTCTAAGGATTTATATTTCATCATTAAAATGGGTAATAACGTTATTCAACAGCACCTTAGGGAGGACAAAATAAAATAGCTCCTGTGTGTTCTTCAGAAAGGTATCTTGTGTTATGCCCATTTGCTACTGACAATGTTGAACAGCCACTTTCAGATTCAGCTTTCAAATACTGCTCAACACTGTATATACGGAGGTAAGCTGAGTTAGTTCTTCCAAGCGGGAGGCTTGGGGAATATCAGTGGTTACTATTTACCAATAAAAGAGTATACCACCACAAAAATACTCCTGACTGGTAGGTGGCACAAGACAGCACCCTAGATTTCAGGGGTAATTGTGTACATATTTTTTTATACCATACAACAGCTACTTTCAATTCTCATTAACTTTGAGACCTCAAAAATCCACAACAGTGATTTTAGAGACAAAAGTAAACATAATGCATCACCCTTTCTCCTACTTCTTCCATCTGCTAAGGAACTGTTGACAACTATGCTCGTGTGACACCTGAGTGAAATACAGTGTTACAAATGAAGTTTAACAATCTTTTGCCTGATTTTAAAGGCAAGTAGTGATTTTGCAGAGGGTCGTGTACTTAACCTTGCAGACCATACATACAACAACATACCGTGTTATATGATGGTAAGTCGAATACGCTAGAGTAACTCTTGAAATATCTATGTTTCTGAGAATGGGAAGGTAAGGTTGTGCAATACTGAGGCCATAGCTCCAGCTATGACTACTGTATATTTCCTTTCTGGCAGTAGAGGTTTTGACCTTTGTGGGAGATTTTACTTTTAGCCTTCTTATGTTTAATTTTCCCCTCATTTTTCTTAGAAAATATACTATTTATGAACATTTCAGCCTTAAATTTATTTTTTTCCTCACAGTGGTCCATTCTTCTCTGAGGCATGAACTTCTGAAAATCAGATAAAACCCCAATATCAATATTTTTTGTACCTAGGGAAAGAAAAATCTAGTTATGTCACCAGATACTGCTAATGTACTCTCTGTGTCAGCAGAATGCTTGAGGAAACAGATGATTTTGAATGCCCGAGGAGAAAATACTCCCAAAAGGATTAATAAATAATTCCTTCCCCTCTTTTCCAGCGATAAATACAGAGACACATGTTTTCAGCTTATGATCTCTGGAAAGCATAGATACCAGACAGATAATTTACCAAGGTATCATTGCTCATGTCCTTGGCATAGTGGCAGAAATAAAGAGCTCTGCTGTGTGTTAAATATTTGTTTTTTTCATGCCATGCTGATAATATTCTAAAAAAAACCCCAACAAAACAACAACAATAAAAAAAAAATCCCTGAAACACAACATATATACTTTCATGAAGAATTTGTTTATTTTTAAATTTTCACTAATTATTCTGTTGTTTTCTTACCTTCCAGTAACAACCAAGTTTTCAAAGACTATATAGAAACTATAAGAAACTGGAAATAATACTGATATTGCTCCACACACAAAATTCAGTATTCCCAAAGAACAACTGAGAAAGATTCCAAGGTTCACAGGAGGTACATGACAGTTCTCCAGATACAAATCATTCAGAGGAGAGAACAAATATGCCTACATATCCAGTCAAAAGACTGTTTATTTATCAACTGTCCCCTCTTTCAAAGCACAAAATGGAAAATGGAAAACAGATTTCTGTAGCTAATAGCCAATATATAGAATATGTTATTCCATAGTTGCTACATTCTTTTTTCATAAAGCGATCTATACCTGTTCTAATACAAAATAGCCACCTGAAATAACTAGACCTTTTGCTTTCTAGTATGGAAGTTACTGTTTTTCTAAAGTAATTCTGCTTTAAGACTGAGTAAATAAAACAAAAGCATAAAAAAAGTAAAAGTATATAAATATTGGGGGAATTATACCATCCTAGTTCCATCTAATCAAGGCATACTTTCAATTATGATGCTTGACCATTTGTTTGGACCCACCTTTGCACATATCCATGCTTTAGTAATTTTTCTTTTAGTACATCTCATAGGGCTAGCAGAAGTCTATACAAGTGAAGCTATCCATCTGCTCTAACAAACAACTAGTGATTTAGACATAAAATAAAATATCATTGTTTGCCTCTGAAGTTGAAGCTCCTTACAGAATCTGTCCCAGTTTTCACCCTCAGTAGTTTTCTTCCTCAGGAAATGAGGAGCTTTGAGAGTATGAGAAGGGCAAAAGTCAAAGATAATGTCACATAGTGATTCCATGTCTTTGACATTGTTCCAACTTCCCTTTGTAACACAGATATTTGTACCTCCACAGCAAAGTCTCTTCATGATGGGAGAGAAGCATTCTTCCATTACATGAAAGGTCCAGATAGACCTTTAAAAGCTATGTTACTTATTGCAATTCCCAAACTGGCAAACTTTTTCTACTTTTCTCACTGCTTAGTTAGACAGTGTAATACAAAGTAAACATATTAATTAAGTCTTTCGGCGAAAATGTCTTGAGGCAATTCTTTAAGAAAGAAAAACAACAAATTCCATAATAAATAGGTGCTAAAACTTAAGTACAGTCACATCCTCAAACCCCCTGGCAAATGTCTAACCTCAAATTTGTTTAAAGCTGAAATGCTAAAAAACTTTTGAGAAAGTGTTTCAGCCTTTTTTTTTAAAACAAAGTGAAGGTAGCTCCTTAGTTTACCCAAAGATTTTTCAGCAAGGTATTAGTGACAACCTTAAGCACCTGTAACATTAGGTACTAGAATAATAAACTTTATCGAGACGTAATACATATTATTATTCATAATTCACTGTCCATTTTGCTCTTCCAGGGACAGGGGAGGAGGGGACAAACACAAAAAAATCTCCACAAAAATCTCCAAAAGTAAACAAAACAAAAAACCATACAAACAAACAAACAAACAGGCCTCTTGTATTCTTTAGGGGGAGAAAATATTGTAAGAAACAAAAAAAGAAACACAAGAATTACCAGAATAACACTGACAAAATAAAGTTTAAATCTTTTATTGTTTAAATTAACTAGTTGAAGTATTGCTAACAAATGCATAGGATATTGTGACTCCAGTTGTTCTGGCCAGGTAAATATTGCAAATCTGCTGAACACATTCTGTGAAGCACTCAGCTTCAGGAGCATTTCTCTACATTTTGTACAGGAAAGGGAAAGCAGAAATTTCCAGTACACTACCAACACTACTGATATTTCCTTTCCTTCCTTTAAGCTTTCACTGCCTTTTCACTTCACTGGGTTTTTAGCTTCACATCCTATACTAGTGATGCTTTGACACACTGCTGATGAAGTAATTCAAATATAAGCAAGAAGAAAATTTAACATCTGTTTCAGGAGTAACAAATAAATATGCTGATTTAAGAAAGACAAATCGTATCTTTTTGGTATATTGGTTTTCTGCAACAAAGGAAAAAAATAAAGGAGTAAAAAGAGACTGATTTTAAAATACAGCACCCTCTGATATATAATAAGGCATCTCAAATCTTGGTCACAGGAAGAAACTCATGGCAAAGATTCCCTGTGATCTTTCAATCTCACTGTTGTCAACAGCAATTTTTGCTGCTGTCATCAGAATTTACTCTTAAATTAGTCACATAAGCAGTGCAATTAACATGACCTATGTAGAGTGACACCAGTTGCACGGCAGGGACTGCAATCTCTGCACACTGCTTCTGCATTAGGGCAGGATGCTTGTGCTGCAAAGTGTTAATGTTCCCTCTTCCCAGTATGGTGAAAAGCATAATAAAGCTCTGGGAGTTGAAATGAGTCATACAATGCCTGCTGCTTTCTACCTTTGTTACAATGCAATAAAGGTCAGCAATGTTAAGAAGATTTAATTTACACTATAAACTGACTCAAACATAGTCTATTGTCACCCGTTTGTTTTTGTTTTTCTTGGTTATAATATCATCCTTTTTCTCAGAGTAGAAATGCTTACTTCAGTCCTGATGTGAAAACAAACAGGAAATCAACTTCTAGAAAAGTCTGGAAGAATTAAAAGGCTCACAGATGATTTTTTAATGCCATCTCTACCTCAAACAAAGTTGGACTTGGATATCAGAAAAATATCAGGAAAGGAAAAAAACAAACTTAGTGTAAAATATTAAAAAAAACCCTGTTGATCATCGAATATACTGTACTATAAATTAAGTGGAACGCAATCTTCCCAAATTTTTTTATGCATTTGTGATGAATCAGTACAATCCACCTCAACAGAAGTGATCAATGAAATGGCATCTAATGTACATCTGTGTGCAGTTAACAGTTCAAGTGAGAAAATGTTTGCTCACATCTACCTCAGAAAACTGAATCAAAGATCTTTCTGGACATGATCAGCAATGTCCTCATTGATGGATAAGAAGTCCCAGATAAATGCCATCTCTTTCTATGTGGCTATTTGCTTCTACAAGATGAGACTGAGAGATCTTCTATACTGCTCTAGACACTCTCAGAAAATAAATCTTTGAACAAGTATTGTTCATCCAACAAAAGAAGATAAACTAGCAATTCCTGTACATACTTAGAGAGAAGTCTAAAGCTCAAGGAACTTGACTAGAGGGCAGGAAGAGGACAGAGTGTCCATATAAAGGCGACAGCAGTACTGCAACTAAAGCTACGTGGGGTTTGCCAATTTCCTGTTTTCCATAGAGGATTTCTCTTTCAAACAAGGCCAAAAAAAGAAAAAGGAAAAAAAAAACACACACATGCACAAAAACCCCACAAAACCCCCCCAAACTCTGAGATGGTCTAGAGTTCTGCAAAGGCCAAAATCTCGTACAGTAAACAGCATCCCATCAGTTCTGGGCAACGATGTAAACAAAATGTTACAATCTGTAACTAAGGTTACTGAGTTCCCATAAGCAGAATTAAGAGACAAACAAGCTCAAATGCTGGATTTTAAAACGATAAGTCAACTTTATTTAAGTATAAACTAAAGCATAGAGACAGAGAAGGGAAGACAGCAAAAGCTGGAAAATGGGTAAGAATTACGTTAAAAAGAAGCATAGCAAAAGTTTACCACCACCATGTTTTCATGTCTGTTACAATAGTTGGAATATGGCGAGGCGTTTCAATGGTCTCGGTGGTCGCTGGTCCGCCATCACACACACATGCGTGCAGCCAGGCTTCAGGATTTTTCTGCCGAGCTGCTGGTTCTGGGCACTGCTGGAGTTCAGTTCATGTGTCAGACAGAGAGGGAAAGAGTTCTCTGTAGCTGTATTTTCCCAATTGGAGTTTTCAGGGTGGCAAAGTCTCTCTGACCCACATTTGGGCTCGCCAACCACGTGAAGAGCAGTGTGGGGAGCAGGGAGAAGCTTGTAACAACTGCAACTTGTGTGTCTGGATTGAATCCGTATCTGAGCTCCCAGAACTCAGGGTTCGGGGTTCCTCAGCTTACCCATGGATTCAGCTCTATCAGGTGTACAGCCATCCTTCCCTCTTGGCTACAGTATCTCAGCTCTCAAGGCATGTCCTTCTCCAGCGGCCAACTGCAGGGCACCTGAGTACCAGAGGGAGATTTCTCAATAAGCTGGTTTCACCACACTGTCACTATAGACTGGCTCAACAAGGAAAAGGGGCCCTGTTGCAATAGAGGAGTGGGGGGACGTGAAGGCCTGTTCATCTGTCACAAGTCCCTTCAAGTGACCAGGACAAAATCAAGAATCAAATTTTAAGAAATAGTCCGCAACGATATCGCCTAGGAGAATCTATTTCAAATGACTGGCAGCAGAGACTACTCAGATTACAGAGACAGGCTGGAGCAAAAGTGATGCTTTCCCTGGTAGTCTGAGATCCCACACTGTGGAAGAGGAGGACAATGTCACCTCAGCAAGGACCAGTAAGAGACAGAACAGGATTGGGTCCAGCCAGTATTGGTGGAACTGCCTATACTGGGCTCGCTCTTTGCAGCAGCCATAGTACAGAGAGGAATGGGATTTTCCCCCAGGGATGGAAATCTTTGTCCCAGCCTGGCAGCCTGAAGCCACAGAAAGTGGGCACCAGAACTCAGACTCCCAATCTTATGATCTTCTGTAGATCCCAGAAAGGATGAAAAGTCCCGTATAGTTTTAGAAATTGATGACAAAAACAATTTTTTAGTGACAACAAGCTACTTACTAAGTATGTTTTAATCACCTTCATACTAGAATTGGGATCCTAGCTTTGAAATGCAGATGCATCAAGTGGGATGGTACCATTTGCTGGCTGCCTAAATTTACATCCCTGTTCTTACTACTTACAAGTCTTCCAGGCTGACACTATCTGCAAGCAGGGTGAATATTTTTGACATTGATACAACATTGTATCGTTCATGCATCATAAGAAAAGTTAATATGCCTGCAGTTTCCTTTTGTCTCCAGGATACATTCAGTTTTATATAACAATTACATGTGCTATGTTAATAAAGTTTGGAAATTCCATATTCCATTTTTTTCCTAAACTACTTACCTGGTGCCCACCTCCCTGTTTGCATTGATCAGTTTCGGAAGTTCATGCAATCATAGCCACTAAATGAAAAATGCTGCTGAAGTGTAATGCTCTAGTGGACAGAAAGCCCTCCAGCTCTCCATTCTTCCTAACTAGACTGAAAGCACCTTATTATCTTTCAGCTTGATAAATCAGCGGAAAAAAGAGTCAGTGAAGACCTCATCTACACATAAACTTACAATGGTTATAAGATCCTTCTGTGCAGCCAAAGCAGAGTACAGGACAGATATTTATTTTCCAATAGCATATTTTTATAGAAACATAGAATAATATAGGCTTCAGGTATCTAGTCTGAAAACTTGCTCAAAGTAGGTCTCATTAGATGAGGTTGCTCAGGCTGTGAACCATCAAGCAGTGAAAATTATGGACATTCTACAGTCTTCTAGGCAACTTGTTCCTGGATGTAAAAACACTCATGGTATAAACTTATATCTTTATCTAATTAGAATTTTCAAGTTTTCAACTTTTGTTCTTTGCAAATCATTCTACCACTAGACACCACTGAGAGGACTCTGGTTCCATTTTTTCTCTATCTTCCACTCAGTCCATTGAAGAGAGCAATAAAATCTCTCCCAAACTTTCCCTTACCCTGTCATCTCCACATGTAATTCACTTCCTTGGCCATCTTGATATCCTTCCAATTGACTCATTCCCATATATCAGTGTCTTATGTTGGGAAAACCAAAACTGGACACTACACTCCAGATACAATTTCACAAGTGTCACAGAGGTGAAAGGTCACCTCCCTGGAGCTGCTGGCTTTAT
Organism: Serilophus lunatus; assembly: GCA_013399895.1. NCBI lineage: Eukaryota > Metazoa > Chordata > Aves > Passeriformes > Eurylaimidae > Serilophus > Serilophus lunatus. The sequence goes on along the minus strand of VXBA01005866.1, from coordinate 727,693 downwards.
TCATGCTAACACAACTCAGGAAATGGTTGGTCATTGATGCATCAACTGATTGACATTTTTGTTTTAATTCAGTCTATTTCTATTGTAAATAGATTCTAATTTATTTTGAAATCTGTAGTTCACTGAAATATAAAATAAGACAGTCAAAACTGAACTAATACTATGCACAGAGGTTGTCAGTGTTTCAAATACAACCACAAGGAACAGGTTAAATTTCTGCACATATTACACCTGACTCTTTGTTTATAACTGAGAGCTGTGCCAATTCAATCAGCATGATTTTTCCTCCTACTCTGTGGGCACAAATCATCTTAAGAGCATTTCAGCAATTAAACTGAAGAAATTTTCATATCACCATCAATAGAAATACTCCCTACTTACTTTAGGGCAAATGAGAGCTAAGTTCTAAGAAGTGCCAAAGAGAAATTAAGTTTACAGCAATACATGCAGTACATACTAGTAGTCATCCCCCACCATACCAGACCCATCCAATAGGCTCTGTCATGAAATTGCGAGACTTTTCAAACTAGAAATGCTTTTCTAATTGGTAGGGCATTGCCAGACAATGGATTATATAGTCTCTTACTTTTTCACGGGAAAAGGTAAAATACGAAAAATTTTTGCATCATATTCATTTACTTCTTTAAGAACAGTAGACATAAACATCTCTCAAATAGAAGGAAATTATTTTTTTCTGAAATTACTTTAATAAAAATAAAGGCATTAAAGTTTTATACAGAACATTCTAAAATGCCAAAGTATTAATTCAGGATAATAACTCCTATAAGCATTACTGAATTATGCATTTTAAATTAAGTTTAAAAAAGTGGCAGTGGGTATATTACAAAACGGAAAATATATTTCACAAAACCTATTCTAAGTCTTTTTTATGCAATGATTTGTGTGAATTATTTAACATTTTCATTAGTATTGTCTGGAGATGTACAATTTTATCTGACTCATGTCTTGAGATTCTTGTAATGTTAAAGAACCTAGTTCTGCAAGTTTTCCTGCATAGGCATGCCATTGAATGGAGACATACACATTTCCAGAACTCAGGTTATTCAGTACTGAAACTAGAAACTTATGCCAAAGGTTAACATCACTTGAATGGCATTATAAATACATTGTTCCCTTCCAAGCACTCTACACTTATTCTTCCACATTACAGAAAACAAAAAAACAAACTCATAAAATTTTGCCTGTTTTTATGCTTTTTCAGAAGCATATAAAATTTAGGCTTGGGAAGGGAGACAATTCCATCAAAGAAAGCTTTTACTTTAAGAATTCAAGTGTATCTTGAGCCCAGTTAAACAACAGAAAAGTGTAGCATTTCCTAGTGCAGCATCTGTTTTGAAAGAGATACGGCAGGCCACATACCTGAATCAAAAGTATTCAAACATTAATTAACACTTGACTTGAAGTCCAAGTAAGGATTTAAACTAGATCTTATGTTACCTGAACTACCCAGACCATCTCTAATACACGAGAGAGTGAGAAGCAGACAGATGATAACAGCTATTGAAAATTAAAGCTGCTTAATTGTACCCATCGAGCAGAAGGCTGTTGATGGGTAAAATTTCCACAGGAATTTTCAACTTAGATACACAGAGGGAAACTAGGTGCCTCAGTGATAGATACTAGATGTTGAAAAAATCTCAGATTCTTTTGTACTGGTGAGCTTTGAAGGCATCTAAAACTCTACACACATATGCCTCTATAAAATTCAGGTCAGTTAGCAGTCAGCAATGAGTGTTGCTGATTATGTTTGCAAATGGCTTCACTATTCTTTAAAACACATATACTGATTGGAGAAATAAACAAAACTCAGGTTTTCCTGCCCAACATATGTCTACCTACAAGCCCAGTACACCTAAATTTGTCTTTTTCCAGTATTAAACTTGCCAGTTGCTGCCACTCCTCCTTGTTAGTAGCTCCCAAACAAATGGACGGAATTGCGCCTTTGTAATTAATACATGTGAATAAAACCCAATTTAGGATGTCATTGCATTAGATTAAAATATGCATATCAGGGTTTTTTTCACAGGGCTATAAAAAATTACAAGCTGCCAAAAGCCAGCTAAAATGAGGGAGAGTATGAAGTGTGCTACAACTTGGCAGACATAAACAAGGCAAAGTATTCCATATGTATTTCCCAAAAGACTTATCAAGAACTATCTTCAGCATGGTGAAGATTATAAGACTTAATTTGGGATATTAATAGCTCTCCTGACAACCTCATCTCTGCAATTGTTTGGGGGAAAAAAAATTCTATATCCATTTTGCTGAGACAGGAAGGAAGGAAGGAAGGAAGGAAGGAAGGAAGGAAGGAAGGAA
>VXBA01005866.1:602198-725309 GCA_013399895.1 Serilophus lunatus | reverse complement strand
GAGGGAGGGAGGGAGGGAGGGTAGGTATATTGTTTTCCTGCCTTCTTAGAATACAGATTTCTTTAAAGCTTTGTCTTTCCTTTGGCACTCATATATTACAGGTTCCTGCAATTATGTGGAGGCACATCCACTATTAACACTTAAATATTTAAATTCATAATATCCCTATCTAGCCAGGATGTGAGCTGTCTAAATGAGGAATTTTGCACTCACAGTATGTCATTTCACAAAATCTCATCTGAAATCATCTTATCCACAAAGTTGTAGTTATAGAAATGGAGAATATGACTATTTCCAAATGAATCTCATAACGTCAGTATCAACAGTTTTATACTCATTAGAGATTGCTTATTACATGATTTCATATCTTATGGTAGTCCAGTAAAAGTCATGATCTCAAGCCACAAGTGCTAGATTTTACCAAGATAAGGGATACAGATACACATCAGCAGAAGTACATGTGAAACTACAATATAAAATCACATGATTTTCATAGAAAATACCGGTGACCCACTAAGTTTACAAAGAAAACAAAAGAAGGGAAGTGCAAAGGACCTATTAACAAAACTTTCAAAGACAATATTACAGGCTTATGCCACACAAAAAAGCCCTAGTTGGTAAGAAGCTCATACTTACCAAATGCATGCACTAGAATTCTTGATTAGCATAATATGGAGAAAGAAAATTTCAAAAACCATAATAAAGTTATTTTTTAAATTACTACATAAAGAAATAGTGTGTGTAATCTTTTTCAAGTTTGATTACAACAAGAAAAGCATTCCTTTAGTATTTTTACATGATCACGATTTAAAAATTATACTTAAGTAAGAGAAATTATGTCACTAACCTCATACGATTATCCCATACACGGACCCAAAACACAAATAGAATCCTGTCAATTCATGTTTTGCATGCAAATGGCACAACAATATTTATTCTCGGCTAAAAGTCACTAAAAGTGTAATCATTGCAAGACTTCACACTGCAAGAATTGTTCAACTAGCAGAACAGAAGAGCACCAGGAGTAATGTTACTATCTGAAGTACGGGACTAAGAGAGACACAGTCAACAAAAGCATATGTCTCAGCTATTATTCACTCACATATAATTCTAACAATACATTTCTGTGCAAGACATTTTAGAATAAGTAAAAAACTAATTTTCTCACTAATAATGTGAAGTACAAGCAGATCCACAAATCTGTTTTTGTTCACTAGCTATGCAAATTTGCCTTTTGTAACATTACAGAAAGCCAGAAAATGATGGAGAAGGAAAGAAAAATAACTGATGCCAACCATTCAGCATATAACAGAAAAATCGAAGAAATTCATTTTGTTTTACTGCAGGATGGCAACATTGTGATTGACACCATTTAGTTGGTTGCTTAGCATTCAGATCAGCCAACTGAAATTGCGTTAAGAAGACAAGGCTAGGCATTCTACCATATTACCACAGTGTTTCTATTTCTGCTGAATTTCTTCACTGAAAAGAAGATGTAACCTCAGGATTTGACTTTTTTATAGATAGGTCAATAAGAATGAATTTCTATCTTAGACCAAATCAACAAAATCTTCTGTTTCAAGTGTTCCGGGAAAACCAAAGTTTCTAAAATTTTTCAACTCCAAGAACAGCTAGCAAAACTTTCAAGTGTATGGAAAGGAGGTCTGCCATTTCTTCAATGTTCTTTATATCTTGGATTCATCATGAGCTCCATCCCAAGCTCAGAGATATGACTATCAAAAAGAGATATAAACAAGACAGTAGCTTTGGCACAGTCACACCCCACTGACAGATGCAATTCACTGTGTCATGGTCCCAATTTGGTGCTGTTTTTACACAGAAGGTTCTTCTGGGTGCATTTGTTGCTTGTATTTTGCAGATTTCTATGAAGTCAGTCTTGGCTAGGAAATACATCTTTCTGAAACACACAGTGAAGTCACACTGTGATTAACAGTGAAGGGCATTGAGTCAGCTGAGATGATGGGCATAAAGGTAAGAACTATATGCTTCAACCTTTTTTTAATAGATTTTCATGCAAACATCTTAAAAGCAAAAGTGAGTGTTGTCTATAACAGCAAAGAGAGGGTAGTAGACAAAGCTAAGGGACCGCTTAAGGACTGACTGCATAAAACTAATTCCATTATGAAGCAAGATCACTATTTCAAGTACAACTGGAGTTTCATGTAAACAGCATGTCCTTCAGCTCCTCTCTCATGTTACAGTCTCAAAAAGCTCTAGGTTAACTACACTTACCCCTATCAGTGCTGTTTTAAGGAAGCTCTTAACAGCAACTAGTCTACGGTACATTAAAATCAGAAAAGCCTATACCTACCAAACTTTCTTAAAGCAGTAAAGGTTCATTTTAAAGTCAGTGGCTTTTTTTCAAATCTTCCTTTTCTCTCATCGTTTCCTGTTTTGCAGGGACCTGTTACAGCTCCTGGAGAAATTGAATGGATATTAAGATCATCTCTGACAGCTTCATAAAGACACATTTTCCTCACACATTCAGAGTTCAAAAAAAACCCCAAGGGTTTCATCCATCTCTGACTCAAGTGGACTCAAAGGTCACCATAAATGTTTAATTAAAAATTAATACTTTTTCCAACTTAATTTTGTAGTCTGGTCAGTAATGGAATGACTAAAATAAAGACACAATACAATAAAACAGTTCTAACTCTACCACAAATTATAGTCACTAGACATTTTTCTAAATGTCTATATGTAACATAAAAATTGTAAGATATTTTGATATTGTATGACACTGATTAAGAATAAAAAAACATGTCACTGAGTCCTAGAAACCAGAGACCTTTGAAAATTATAGAAAAACAAGTCCTATATTGAGTTTTATAATGCAGTTTTATGATGTACTAATCATATTATTTGCTAACTTTGAAACATCTTTGATTTTTTTCAGCCTTTCTTTAAAACTTTTTAAGCTTTCCAGTTGCTACTAATGGAATTTTGTTTTTCTAAATCCATTGCCTCATCAGACCTGGCCTCTTTCTGGAGCTATTGAAGAAATGCAGAAAGCAGCCCACACACCCATACAGGGAAAGAGTACTAGTGGAGAAACTGCCAGTCAGTAATGGAGACTGAAAGGAGGACAAGTACTTCTCACATTCTTTCAAAAATAAAAAAGAATACTGTGAGTCAAAAAGCTGTTATCTCTGTCCCACAAGAAAGTGACAGAGATGTGTATCTGCCTTCTCCACTCCTACAGTTGTGACTGAATGCATTTAAGCAAAGAGAAAATTGCAAAATGTCTCTCCTGAGCACCACACAGAAGTTGTAGCCCTAGGATTTTTTCCCAGGCCTGTCAAAGGTATATATATATGATGTTGTTCAAATTCCTTCATACAACCCATACTTGATAAAATAAGTTACTTATCAGTAACTAGAATTCTTCAAAACATTTAAATATACACATTCCATTTGTATGCAAACTGCAGTTGCTAGGATGTAACTTCCAGCTTTATTCCAGTGACTACCCACATCCATTTCCACACAAATGTAACTTTAAAACAATTCTATGCTCAGGTATCAGAATCTTGATGGCCTTCATTTAGGCAGTAACTGAAGGGTCATCCTACCAAGTCCATAGTGAATGTCTCTGCAGTAACGTAACACTTGAAAGACTGTGGTTCAGCTCCAGAGCTATTCTAAGTAAATTCTGTGATAGCAAACATTTTTCAGTGAGGTCCTAGACATAGCTTGAGAGCTAATGAAGTGTTCTGTCAAGACACAAAACTCTTTAGCTATGTGAAAATGGATTTTACTTTGGAGATACTAATTCAAATCAATCTTCTAAGGTCTAGGAGTGAGCAATGTAAATATAAGAAGAAAGTTGTCTTAAAACTAAAGGTGTGAGGTGTGCCTTCACTCTTACAGGAATTAAGCTTAGTTATGAAAATTTTGTTTAGGTGGCATCAGGCAAAGGAGAAGGAAAGACACAGGCTTGGTGTCAGAAATATATCTGAGATGTACTTTTGACAACATCTGTTTTATGAGTCTGAAATTCTCAGTGTATTTCAAAGGGGTTCTCTGTCCCAAGTTACCCATTTCAGATTTTCATTTTGCCAAAGGGTGTTCTGCTGCACCTGAAGAAAAGTAGAAAATCCTATACCACTTTCTTAGCATTGAGCACAATAGTGTTGTCACCATAAAACATGACAACCTCAGAAGCAGATCCAAAATGTTCTACAGGCTCTGAAATTACATATTCATGTTAGGTTTTCATTCTCCTCAGAAGCAGTTTAATCCTTCTGGCTTCTGAAATAGTTCACACAAATAGAAGATTTGTGGGGGGGTCTATCAAATCAGGACTATAGAAATCCTGAAAAGGGCACCGGCTTACTGATGCTGGCTTGAACTATTCAAAAACCCAGAGTGCATTATTTCCAGAACTGTTGTGTTTGATAGAGATGATGCCTGCCTGAAGAATGGATAGTTCTTAGCCAAAGTCAGCATAGAATCTGAATGCATAGCAACCCTGAGGCACGTTAAATGTACATGCTATCTTGAAACATAGTAGGGACAGAGCAGTGAATACATTATAAACCATCTTTGTAGTGTTTGTTTAAGGAAATAAGCCAAAGACAGAAACACTTTGCCACAGTATTCAGTGTTACCTCATTCAAGTGTTAGATGCTATGTGTAAATTTTGGAGACAGAACTTTGAAATGTTGGGTTACTCAGGACTGAGTGTATTCTGTAGATGATAAAGAACCTGTTCTTTGAACAAATCTCTAGGTGCAGCTATGACAGAAAATACATTGAAAAAACTCCCATTGAACATAAAGGGTCCTGGTTCACTGGGATTCGTAACTATCTTGATCCTATCTGGGGATAGAGAAATGTGTGTTAAGTTCAGCAAGCCTAGTGTTAGTCCCTTTTTGAACGACTTTAAAAAAAAAAAAAAAGCCAGTGACCTTCCCAAATTTACAGATACAACAGTTGTGTCTTCTTTACTCAATAACAGATTATTATATTTCTTTTCTCCTTAGAGAGGATAGAGAGCAACACTTCCTATGTGAGAGCTATTCTGTCACCAAATGAAGAAGAAAGTAACAGGTAAACCAGGAGGCGGTGACAGTAAGAGTGAAGGAAGAGATGGGTGACAGGTCTCTGATAGGCTTTCACTGATGTTGGCAAGGTAACAAGAGCTGAGCTGAGGGTACACTGCCAGAAATGGCCTCCTGGAGTGAGAAAATCTCTTACATCTGCTTTCTCAGACATGGAAAGTGAGATGAGACTGGTCCTGAAAACTAAGAGGCTTGCAAACAGATGAAAATACAAACGTGGGCAGGTATCTGGAAACAAAGGCACGCTGCAACATCAGAGATCCTTTTTCAAATAACAGAGAACACCATAAAGCCTTGCCTCAGATATGGTGAATAAATCTTCATTTCATAAGGGAATGTATAGTCCTCTGGAAGTAAGCAAATATAGCTAGGATGTATCATGTTTACCAGAGGCAACTCAGTGTTGTACGTGACTATGAAAGCTGGTTTGAACTACAACCAAAGAGATATCACATGTTCCCCAGAATGTCGGAGCTTATGCTACCTTGCGTCTTTTATTCACAGTAAGCAGAACATATCCTATTAGTTGCCTGGGCAAACTAAAGGAACATAAAAGTTTATATTCTCACTCACAACCTCCAGACACCTGTACTCAATAAATTTGGACTCTTTGGTTTTGTTTTTTTATCTCTCAGGAATGGATGTCACCATGAGGAAGGGTAGCAGATGAACATACAAAAATGCAGCCATCCTTCTCTTCCCTTATTCATTGTTGTAGTCATGGGAAGAGGAACATGGAAACATATCTCTTTACAGGGAAGGAGGTTCAGGATGATTCTTGTCCAGTGTCTTATTAGTCTATTAGAAAGTTCGGTCTCACTTTCTAAAAGACAAGAATTTCCTATCATATGGCTCAGAAACTTGAATATGGCCATTGCACATGGCATGTCACAAAATGTTAAAACAAGAAAAGGCCTCAAGTTGCGCCAGGGGAGGCTTAGATTAGGTATTAAAATAATTTCTTCACTGGCAGGGTGGTCCCAGGAAAACTGGAGGAATCTCCATTCCTGGAAATATTCAAAAAAACATGTCAATGTGGCACATGGGAATAAGGTCTAATGGTGAACATGGCAGTGCTGGGTTAATCATTGGAGTTGATAATATTAGATGCCTTTCCAAACTTAAAAATTTTATGATTCTATTATTCCATGATTCCATCATCTCGTCTGAGACAGAAATGCAGAGATTGAATATAAATCAAGGAAGGCTGGAGTCAGACTATCACTCAGAGGTAGAATAGTAGTTTCTATTATTGAGGCTGACAATGCAGAATGCTATACAATTGCAAAACGATTCCTTTACTCTCCAACCCTAACTTTCCTGTATTCTTCATAAAATAAAGATAGCAAACAAATAATATAATGAAGATCATCTATGCAGTACAAGAACCGAGGAAGCCAGTTTTCTTCTTTCTCACTTAATTTAACATAGGTCAGCACACTTTCCAGTAATACTCTTCATCCATACCTGATGCATTATAAGGAGAAGACAAAGAAAGCCCATTACAATCTCGAGTATATTTGCTGTATTGTATTAAGGATTACATCACTTTACAAATGCTTACTTAGCTTTACATTAAAATCTGTCCATACCAGTTGAACCTCAAAGATTAACTTTCTACCACTGGAGGAAAAATATTTTCATGAGGTTTCAGTTTCTGTGGGAGACATGAAGAACTTTTTTCTTTCTCATGAAGGTATAAAAAGTAAAGTGCTGGGAAATGACCCACAGATCTAGCTCTCATCTGCATGCAGTGATGACGATATTGTGCAGTGTTGAGAAGTTACAGATTTAAAAGATTGTTTTCTCGCAAAGCAGTGGTATTGCTAAAAACAAATTTCAAAGTGCATATAGAAAGGAACAAAATGTCACTTTAGGTTTTAGCAGTGGCAGAGCTATAAAATAAGTTATATCTCTATGCACTACAGAATGAAAATAATTCACTAACAATCCCCTTCACAGTGATAACCAACCACCAAAATGTCAAACAAAAGGCTGGAAACCTTTATTGAATCAGATGCTTGTCAGTCTTCTGACAAATGTGTCAGCTATGGGTATTTTAGTCAGCAATTTCAATAACAACCAAATGGCCTTTTGTACACTGAACATGAAGACAGCCTTCAACTGGCACAGAAAATAATAAATCACATGTTTTTGAACCTTTAATTCTCACTGTTTGTTGGACATGTTAGAAGAGATAAATGAGATCTTTACTGATCTCCTTGCTCACATTGATCCAGAATGTAATTTTATTCAGAAATTTTATAAATTACAGGTCTCATTTAAAAATCTGGAATTAGACGTTGTCTTCCAATGTAGGTCATCAGCATAATTCTCAGAACAGCTTCAAGACAGCAGGCTGTATGCACAGCATAACAATGCTCACAAATAACTATCCAAAGGCAAAGCACATGCAGTGTCAAAACCCAGTTTGAAGGTTAGATTAGACCCTGAATGCTCTGAAGTTGAGTGCTTCATAAATGTATTACTTTGGGCAAAGCATGTGTATCAGCTGTACTTCTGTGGGTAAAACCCTGTCAATCACAGTCTGTTTAAAAAACATCCCTGAACAAATTCACCTTTTCTCTCCAAAGAACCACAAGGGATGGAGGCAGATGAGGGACAAATTCAAATCACATGAATAGTCTGTTTATCAGCAGTAACTCTGCCAATTTGCTGAAATTATGCCAAGTTTACTCCAGATTTACATGGCAGCTCTGATGAAAATCTACATATACAGAACTCAGTCAAGGAAAAGATGCCAGAAATCTTATTTTCTAAAGTAAATAACCCTGATACTGGACATTATTGAGTCCAGAGAACAAAAGAGGTGGAGAAAAAGGACCATTTCAGATATGTACGCCAGTTATGATTAGCTAGGACAAGTATCCTTCTACTGACAGGTCAGCTGGCTGCTGTTTACATTGCTCAACACCTGATCTACTACTTCATACGATCAATATTTTATCAGAGAGGAGATGAATCTCCAGCACTCTTGGAAGCTCTAGCATGATGTTGGCAGTTCTTAGCGAGATTCATTAAAAAACAAAAGATAGATAGATAGATAGATAGATAGATAGATAGATAGATAGATAGATAGATAGATAGATAGATAGATAGACAGACAGACAGACAGACAGACAGACAAGAAGAGTGATGACAGCCATGGGATAAGAAGAAAGCTTTGTCTCTGTGCCTGTTTAACAGTTGTCTGGCAACAGTTCCATGGCACAACCCAGACATCTCAGGGCCCGGGCAACATCTGGGCTCACAAAGATGACATATTGCTTAGGTTTATTTCCAGATGGCCCAGAAAGAATCAACTTGCAAGTCCAAAAGGGACTTGGTTCAGGAACTCCTGCTGTCACTACTGTCAATCAGTGTCCTTGTGACAAATTGTCTTAAGAGTTTGACAGCTATTTGACTGCTATTCCTTATATTGCCTAGAGGAACTCTGTATTAAATTCTCTTTCCCCGAATCTTTCAGAAACGCTGAGTGTATACTTAAGACAATTGATATGTCTTAAGAAAGAGAACTTATGAGTTTTTAAAAGTACGTATCTGTAAAAAAAGGAAAACTCATTAGTTACTGTAAAAGCTGCCTATTGACAAGTTTGAGTCGTGTCATTCAATTTCTTCATGTAACATAGCACACTAGAGTAGTTGTATTAAATCAGCAACCTAATTGCACTTTTTACTATTATTATTTTTTCTTTACAAAATTTGATGTCTCAAATTGCTTTTCTTCTTGTTTTAGAAAATAAGTTTTGCAGATTACACACAGTAAAGTGATTGCCATTATAAACTTCCAATAGGGCAGAAACATAATGATTTTCTTTCAGGACACTGAAGCTGAGACAGGAGTGCATACATGTTTGCTGGAAGTCTTGCTATTGAAACTACTTCCCTCCAGATTGCTCACTTATTATAATAAGAATAAATAGAATATAATTAGAATTCAATGTCACTGTGACAGGCTTACAGATAAAGTTGCTTTTCTCTTAACACAGATGAAAAATTTTGAACAGTAAACAGCAAAATCAAAGTATTAAGAATTTTTTTTTAAAAAGTGTGCTGAAAAATAAAAATATTTCAAATTCCTCTACGCATTTAGCTTTTCTGAAAGCATAAATGAAATTTTGAGATTTCAAAAATTTTTTCGAAAGAGCTATTTCTGCACTTTATTTGATATCAGCTAATTTCCAGTGTAAGTGTAGAGACTTTTTTTTCCTTTACAAACATCAGACTTCCAGAAACTTATTCAAAGCTCAGCCAATGATAAATTTATAAGTAATAAATTACTCCTAAGATTAAGAAGTGCCAAATACATATTAGAATTTTCATTCTTTAAACATCATGAAAGAGGCAAACTGAACATCAGAGAAAAAAAAAATGTGAGAGGAGAGAATTTATTCAGGTTGTTCATCCATCTACAAACACTAATTGATGAAAGCAGTGTTCTCAAAGTCACTGCATTTTGACATGTGCTTCCAAAAGGCCATTTACTCTTACAGATATTTATGAACATGATCAGAGCCCAACTTCAAATGTAATGTTAAATGCTGTATTTTAAACACAAAACTAGAAATATAAACAGTGGTGCAAAAAAAGATACATGTTTATATGAATTCATAACAGCCATGATTACTTAAAAAAAAATCTGCAAATTTAGATGCATCAGGAATAATTAACCTTGAAGAACAAATGAGTTAAAAGGCTCATTTAAAAAGTTAACTCCCTAAGGATTGGATTTTTTGGTTACATCTTTTGCAAAGAGACTGTGGGAGAAACCTCAAAAGAGGCTAAGTCAAAATAATCAGGAACCCTGGAAGAAGAGTAGGGAAAGATTCTGAGACTGAAGAGGCAATATGACCTTTTTGTACCAAGTAGACAACATAGCACATAAGTCAACTCAGGAAAAACATGGAATAGATGAAAGAAGAGTCCATTGCAGGTGCGGAAACACTATTCTAATCCTGGGAAGTGACACCTGGCTTACAGAGAGCTCTGACAAATGTACTCCTTATATAAAGTCATCCAAATGCTTCAGTCTATGAGTGAGCATAAACGTAACATATCAGAGCTGACCTTTTTCCTGCACTGCAACCTGTCACATCTGTCACTTGAATCTGAATATAATGTACATGGTATATATGAATTACTTCTTTGAATAGTTTACTGATTTTAGTTTTCATTTGATTTACTATGATGTGGAGTAGATAAATTTCAATTCTTCTTTCTTCAAACCAAGCTGTTTGGTCATTTTTACTCTTTGTATTGCAAAAACACAAAAGGTAGAAATACTGTGTACCTCTGATCTGCAGAGAGATGTGGTGGTGTATCATGCTGTGGTTAGTGCTGTAACTCAGCAGGTCAAGAGTTTGCTGGTTTGAAATGGTTACCCACAGATCCACATCACCTAGAGCTGTTATCTGACATTTTTCCACCTTTTCCCACCCTTTTTCTTCAAAGCAGTAAGGAAGTCCCAGAACACTGCTGACCTGCTGCAAACCTTAACATGCATTCTGTAAATGCAACTCAAGATATACACAAAACATCCTTATTTTTCCCTTCATGCATCTTCAGTTTCTATAATACATACTTAGAGCAGGATATAAAACCTGGTCTCCACATGAATGCATTTAGAGGTGCTTCCAAGAAAAAATGCTATCACAGACATGCACTGTATCATCTTATGTGTTACTGCAGGACAATCTGTATTGTGTCAAAGAATTAGGTGATATTGCCCGTTCACCTGGAAGTTTCCAGTACAGTTTCTGTTTGTAGTTTCTTTTAGGCATCACTTTGACAATTTCAACAAGGGAAACTATGATAGATTTTTCAAGAAATGATTAATAGAAGTTTGAACAGAATAAATCAGATTAACAAGTGGAAAGCTTCAAGTGATTTGACATTTTAAGAAAAGGTAGCATCCAACCTCAGAAAGACCTGTTGGGTCACCCTACACAATCCTACTCTTGTAACATGAAGTACAAAGCCCAAAGGTGGTATGTGTTAGGCAGCTGAAGCAGACATGCTAAGGAGCAGAGCACCACTTTGCCACGCTGAAGATTAGCTGGAGAAATCAGCAATGGTCATACGGATCTGAAATTTAATGACTGCACTGCCTACTGTCAATCATAAACAGCCACTACTGCTAGAAATGTATATTACCATAAATTATCTGATTTTTGTTCTTCACCATTAATAGTAATTAATCATAACATGATCCCACTCTGATAGACATGACAAAAATGGAAAAAATTAAACCCTTGTCTCAGATGGTGAAGGACTTATATGGGAAACAAACACAAACAAATCAGAAAACGTTGTGAAAGAGATGTGTTTGCAGTTTTGATAGACTCTGAAGACAAACAGCAACAACAGTGCCAAAGACTTAGATTTCCATACCATCGAAACAAACAAGGGTATTGATGAAGGGTCTTATGTTTTTTTTAAGGTGTACCTGAGAATATGAAGAGCAATTTGCAGACTATGCCATATATTGCAGTAAATGGAGAAACTGATTGTGTCTTGCATATTTATAGACTTGATTCAGGAATATTCTTAAGTAAAACAGTAAACTTCAATCAGGGATTTGATGGAAATTTCTATAGCTAGAAGTAGTCTTTGAAGCAACTATACAATACTGCAAGATGGATGATTAAATGAGATTATGACTACATACTGTTTACTCTAGAGTCTAAAATTAGTGTGATTCATTTAAAGGAGCCAAAATTGCAAGCTGTAAAAGCAAAAATTTAATTAAACACAAAAAGTACTCAAGAATACAAATTGAGAGGAGATTGAGTTATGAATACCTGTCCTGAGCAAATGCTATCTTTAACATGCATTTAGACAGGAAGGTCTTTAGCTTAGGCAGAAAAATACTATTTTATTATAGGTTGACAAGATGCTCCCTCCATCAGTCGATAGTGAGAAGACTAGTCTCTTACCTTCACATTTGGATTTCTCTCCTTTTGGATGCTACTACTTAAACTAGGCTGCCTCAGTTAATGGTTAAGATGTCAGGAATTTTCTGTCAATATTCTGATAAGGAGTTCACTTGTGCCAGTCATGTACATATATTTATCCTTAGATTGGAACAAGCATTGGTTCCTGATGAATAGACATGGACTTGGAGAATGAAGATCTCAGAAAGTAGAGAATCTATGGATTTCTTTGCCCATTAAAAGAGGGCATGTAAAATGCCAAATACTTTCAGATATGAAATGAAGAAGAGCCATGTGCACATGTTAGGAAAAATGTGCTTTTTTGACAAGTACGATACTAGTAATGTCAAAGCTGATGCCTATCCACTTCTGGAGGGCAGGATAACATTCATTTCAATTAACTTAAATGGATGGAAAATCTCTGTATTTTAAAAGGTTTTTCTCCACTAAAATTATAACACATAGAGAAAGTGGTAAGCAAGTCACAACAAGACCAAAAAATCAGACTTACTTCTACTATAAAACCTACAGAAAGCTCCAAAATGTCTTTCAGAGACTCAGTATAAAAATTCTGATAGAAGGAATTGGGAGGAGAGGATCATCTTTTCTATTTTAATTTTTAATGAATGTACTTCTCATAAGACAAAGGAAGAAGCTACATTACTTATCATATTGAAGAATATTTTATCATAATTTCCTTACTCTAGACTGTAAATACTTTTAAAGGTACTGTTGTCTTTGTTAATCCTTTCTTCAGATAAAGTGTGCATCTGCTAAAAGAAGGTCTATGCTTGCATCTGCTAAAAGAAGGTCTATGCTTTGCACACAAAATCTGTCTATATTCAAGTGAATCTGTTTATACTCTTTTCTGTTAATTTAGAATTTTAGGTTTTTAACCACAAGTTAGAAGCAAGTATCCTTGTAAATACATTATGAGAAAGACGATGTCTGCACTGAGCTTAAGGCTGAGATCTATGAAAGGCCTGACTAAAGAGGTGCTGGAGTTCAGTGACGCAATAAACACAGACTGCTAATAAATTTCACAGGGAGAGCAAATGAACTCATAAAGAAATTCAGAGAAGTGCTAGTACCCTGGAGAGCCTGGGCTGGGCACCCAAATCAAAGCTACAAAGAAATATATCTTTCTACTTCAAACTCATATCTGAAAACTTTACCCTAAATGTACTCTTCAAAATAGAAGGTAAAAAAAAAAAAAAATTAAAAAAAAAAAAAACAGCAAAAGACCCAGCAAGGAGATTTATTTGTTTTTCTGTAAATCAGAATGACAGCATCTATATCTTAGAGGATATCTACTCCATATACTTTGTCCCTCTCAAAGGTGATTCATGGATAGCACATGCTTGGGATCCCTCACACATATTCCCAGGGAAAAGCACTTTAGTAATGCTTAAATATAGATACATCCACATGTGAACATACTTATGAAGAAAAAGGGAACTTTACATTCTCTACAGAATTGTGAAGGAGAGAGAAGTGTACCTAATATTGACCACTTCTTTTACACTCAATAGAGACTTCTTGAGAAAAAGCAAGAATAATCAGACAAAAGACTAAATTATATGTGTTCATTTACATATGCACATATATGTATATGTGTGTGCACATGTGCATGCATATTCATTTTTCCTTATATGCTAGGGGGGGAAAAAATGCAGCAAAGATAACCTTATTCAGAATAAACTGTTCTCTCTATCCATTGCAGGCAGTAAACTAAATAACCAGAGCAACAAAGAGTCAGGCAACATATTAGAAGAACAACAAGGATATTCAGGTACCAGAATCTGTTGTAGAATTGCTAGTATTGGAGATATCCAAGAAGTGATCAGGCAGTCATCTGTTAGATTAAAATATACAGCCGAAATTTACTTGCAGGGGAAAAAAAAATCTATCATGGGAGGGCAGTGAATTATTTGGCCTTCTGAGATGTGCTCTAGCCCTATATTTTTACTGATGATAAAGGAAACAGACAATGCTGAAGAAAAGCCTTGCTACAAGAAATATTAGGCATACTTTGTTTCCATGACTAATTCTTATCTTAGTAGTGTGTTTTCTTGCAGCGGTAGACTTCAGAGGTGAGATTTTATGAAAGAAACCTTGAGACCTCTTCTTGTGACAGTTCATCAAACATACACAGTATTTGCAGTATAACTTGAAAAATCTACTAATGTAATAATTTAGCCTTATATAATTTGTGTTTCTACAAACAGTGACCAAGGCTGCCTATGTCTGCTCAGAATTTTGGAATAGCAGGAACTGTAAGTCCCTGCTCTCCACAGCACAAGCACTTAAAAAACAAAAATCCTAATCAAGTCCATTGCCTAAGCCACAGAATACTCCCAATACCATCAGGCATCATTTTCCAAGTAAATGTCCATTCTCATGAACAAAGTGTGTGTGTTGAAATGGACCCCAGGACAAATCTCCTGAATGACATAAACATTGACAAATCAAGTCTAGTCACACTGAATATAATCAATTTTTCAGCCCCACTAAGAGAAATCTGTTTACCCCTAAAATTGTCATTTGGGGTCTGGGTGTATTATAGATGTTGTCAACTAGGCAAAAAGGATAAAGTGTTCTAAGATTAACAGATATATTTTTAAGAAGCCATGTTGATGTTATTTATGTTGTAGGGCAGAAAAGTGCAATGCATTTTGACAGAAAAATATCAGTTTCTATTAACTGGATTACACATGGTCTAAAATTATTATCTTTTCTATTAAAGCCTCTCAGAAATCAAAAGATATTTAGGGATAATTTCCAACACATCCTCAAAGAAAGTTGTTATTTTATACAATGTAACTGCTTTAGCAGAAGAGACACCCATCTTAGTCTAAAGCAGATTTTGTCACTTTTCTCTGAGCTCCTCTGCCCTGATGATGAGGTTTTGTTGAACTCCGGCCTCTAGACATCTCTTTCTTCCTGAAGCAAAATGCCTCAACTAACTCTGGGGCCATGAAAATGAGTGCAATGTCTGATCTGTTATTACACCCTCATGGCTAAGGGATGGATGATGCTTATTAACATAGAGTGCCTTTAGACATATATTTTATACAAAGTTTGATTTGAAAACAATTAGCTTTTTTCCCATTGGACAATGGAAGATATTTAATTTTAATTGGGAAATTCATTGCAGAATCTGTTCTCACTCTTTCTGATTTTTCTGCAGTTTTCACATGTCATATCTTGACTGTAAAAATCTCTTCTCAGACCCATTTTTCTTCTGATATCCATCTTTCCAAAGCTGACTTGTTTTGATAACCTATGGAAATTCCTTTCCTTTGTTGTTTGTTTGTTTTGAAAACTAATAGAACATAGTTCTCAATGGTCATCTAAGCTCACTGCTTTTCTATTTAACCTAGGAAAGTGGACAGTGGATTTCCCTGTGTCTAACATATAGCTTGGTTTTTGTTCTGGGGTGAGATTTCAAGCTCTTAATCTCTTTAGTTGATGAGCCAAAATACTCCTTTTATTAATTAAGCTATTTAGAAGGAAATTGAGGGAAAGATGGGATTAAACAATGAATCGACATCTTAAAGGTAGCTGAAACTTTCTCTTATATTCAGTGTTATACACCAGAATAAGAAAACTTTAAATGTATTCAACTCCTTGTGTCCAAGTTGTATCCAAGGTAAAGATAAGTATCCATAAGGATAAGTACTATCACTGCCAGCTTAAGACCATTTTATGTTTTTACCCAGTCACAGCTTATACTGTAAAATAAAATGCACTACATCATTAGTGATATGTGTTCAAATGGGACTCAGAGAAGTGGTAAGCAAGATTGGCTGTGACCTGCTGCAGAGGTAGAACAAAATCTAATTAACTGCTTATTAAAACTGTCCATTTTGGTTATGCATAAACAACCAGGATTTGCATATACATTCATTCTTCAGATTTAATGTAAGGCCACTGAGGACACTCATTGGAGTATATAAAAATGTAAAGACTCTATAAGGTTAAATAGAAAATAGGATAAGTATATTTCTTGATTCAGTTACTGATAAAACAACCAAATGGAAACAAAAATTCTGTCAGAGTATTTGCAACTTGATAATTTAGATACAAGTTTTATGGACAACTGCTCCAGCAGTAGAAGCCATTGCTATTTAATAATGCCTAAAACATACTGAGAAAATAAAATTGATTTAATAATGAGAATTTCCCTGTTATACATCATTTTAGCAAACAAGTCCAAAAGTGTGAATAACATTTAAAAGACTGAGACAGAATAAATCAGCATTTGACCTACAAAAATAAAATAAACAGATTAAAAGGTAGAAAAATAGAAAAATAAACATGAAAAAACATGAAGGCACTCAAACTTAAGATAGAAATGTGAGGTTTGTTTACCTAATAAAGACCAGCTGATGAATCATTTTTACATTGGTTTGGAATTTTTCATTGTTTAAATATTAACAAAGTAGAATAATGTAGCAATCTTCAATGCCTTTCTCATTTGGTTGGGAAAAGTATACAAATAATCGATGACCAAACCACAGAATATTTTTAGTTTCAAACATTAGTGTACCTTAAAAGTAGTCAAAATATAAGAGGCAATTACACGAGCATTTATCATTTAAACTGGTTTAGGCATTGTACTTTTTATATTCTAGATCCATACAATTATATAGGGAGCTGTAGAACTTAATTCCATGCCTTCTGGCAGTGTGATTAGGATTAAGTACATAAATGAGTTTCGTATGTTTAAATGTTATTTCCAGTTACAAATCAATTAATGCATTTTTATTTGGGAGGTTTTTTTCAAAATAAAGGCCTAAAAAGAACTGTGTTATTTTTTAATTAAATCAATATTCTATAAACTCTTTTTAAATGTTGATGTCTAAAAAATTTTTTTTCGTTTTTCTTAATAATATCTTTTTACATAAAGAGTCCAAGTACACCTAAAAATACCATTCAGGAGAAAAATGTAAGGCTATAAATGAGGCACCATGCCTTACTACTCAGACAGTAGCATTACATCTTTTCACACAGTGGGTGCTTAGAATATTAGTAGCACTTTGAAAATCACAACTTCTAATAACTGTCAGCAACTGGCAGGCACTGTCAAAAAACAATCACTGCAAGTTGACAGCTATCAGAGCAGCAGATGTAAAGTTCAAAATCTCCAATTTCCTCCAGCTGTATTATGGAGGGAGAAGATTGTTGAGAATGAAGGAAAATTAAAAGCTTCTAACTTTCTCCAAGCACTAAGCAGACAATCTAGTTCCTATAGAATAGTCTACAGCACAGTACATTCAATATCAGTCAAAGCTGGAGTCTAGGTGTTGTCTGATGGTATCTCTCTTTAGGTACAGCAAAGCAATGACACTGAAATTTGCTGACACATAACCACAATATCCACAAATTGCCTCTGTGTGCCTGAAAGAACACTTGTACCATTTTCTGTTAGCTTGTTCCATAATATGCTTTAACATCGATGAGTAAATAGAAAATTCAGCAATGTGAAAGAAGATTTTGGTGTTTGGTGGAAAAACAAATATCGAAAACTTATAAGAGCCTTCAGAACCATCACCTTTCCTAATTGTGTGTAATCTCCAACAGCTTAACTTATACTAGCAAAATGAGAACTTCACTGGCTTTGCTATGTTTTAATGCCAAAGCTTGGCATGGCAGAATTTCTTAGTGGTGGAGTCACAGTATCATAGTATCAGCAAGGTTAGAAGAGACCTTAAAGATCATCAAGTCCAACCCATCAATCTAACAGTCATTTTTGCTCATGACCACACTGCCACGGATATAATCCACAAGCAATTTTTAGTCCACTTCCTGTTTTGCCCACTTCAGTTTAAGCTACTGTATGATGCAGCTCAGCAGCATTGCACCAACATTTAATGTTAGCACTTTAACATTTTCTGATGAATATAGCTTCCCTATGAAAACAAACCCTTGCAGTTGCTATATTTAAGGTCTGTGAAATTTTTCTACTGGCCACATTTATTCTCTACGATATTTTAACACAGTCTGGAACAGGGGCATCATCATGAAATACACGCCTTTAATTGACATGGCTGAGACACCAAAAGTTTTAAAACTCATTTACATGTACTAAACTAGTGCATGTCTACAGACAACATTTGACAGGCTTGGAAGATCTGATTAAACTTAGCCTGTGCACTAGCTCTTTCCAATCACTCTCGGTTTCTGTTATCCTCTGTGAGGGATGCATTCTATTGTATAAAATGAAAGGGTTACAAAGATGGCATACAAAATATCTCAAAGCATGCAACTTACTTGCTTTTAAAGTAGGTTGTGCTATTTTGTTGAAAGAGAAAACGCTTACAATCCAATCTTTTTTCCCTCGCCATGGGAAATAGTCATTATGGGGTTTTTTTTAACCGTATCAGACACAGAAGCTGCAGACATTATAGAACAGTTAATTTCTTATTTAGGTTTCATTGATAGGCCCAAGATTCAAACAACAGGAGAATGTGTTCTATGCAGATAGAGATTCAGCTGCCAGTATTTTCCGATTTGGATTTTTGTTACAGTGGAGCACATAGCCCCTGCATCTTGTCTAAGACAATGACTTTGCTAAACAACAGTTTCAGTGATGATTCAGTCAAATGAAAAGGCTATTCATGGCTTCTTAGAATAAAGCAAAGGGCAGAAGGGATCCTAGCCTTTCTACTCTTTTGCATATATGTAAAGTGGATACACACCATATGCCAGCACATCATTTAAGAGTATGAATTAAGTTGCATGAGTAACATATTTTAGTGATACTATTGTTCCATCCCTATTTCAGGTGGAATTAAAAAATAAAAGAAAGAGAGAGATCATGCATCACCAGATAAAATATCTTTCCAAACCATGTTAGGGAATATCAGTGGAAGAGGCTGGCTCAGTCTGTTTTCAACTCCTGCATTGCATAGGTCATAGTGGGTCTGGCTGTGACATATTATGTCTTTGGGAACAGCAAGTAACAACTGAAAGACTTTATATGTTACTTTGACAGATGAGTAGTGGAGTGGGAAAAAAAAAAAAAAAAAAAAGAGAATTTTTAAAAATTTGGGAAAAATAAAAAGTGATTTTGCAAAGGACCACAGGAGCAGAAGGTAAAATAGGAGCAAAATGAGAGAGGGTTACACACCGGGAAAAGTGTAGATGGATGAGGAAGGAGCATCAGTCAAAATAAAGCACTGAGAGCTGGCAAAAGATAGATATAGATGACTTTTAGTCCTTGACACAGTGCAAGAACATCTCCAATACATTACAAGGTTTCTCAGTGGTTCAGGAACCTCACACTGCTTGTAAGGTACTTTGTGGTGAGGTGGCACGTTTGTTGGTTAGATCATTATGGCTGTTCCAAGGGGCACACGGTGTTTGAGGAGTCATTCTGGATTAATTTCCTCTGAAAGATATCTAGTTCATATGCACCGCAACCACACCGAAAACTAAGATCACTGCACTACAAAAGGAGACAGTCGGGAGTGTTGTTTCAGAAATGTATTACTGCTCAATAACAGATTGCTGATGTACACACAGCCTCAGAGAGTGAGATTAGTGTTCATCTACTGTCTACTTAAAATGCTGATACCTACACATAGAGGAAAAACAACATAATGTTTGGAGGGCTACATGATGATGCAGCCCCTAAACAACTAACTCCAATTTGATAATTTCATGGCAGTTCCTTAATTGCAAAAGGAAGTGCTACAGTCTTCTAATCATAGCTGGACACAGAAAAATCTCTCCATCATTATATGTAAATACAGGCATCATCTCAGAAAATATTTGGAAGGTTTAAATTACTTCAGTAGTGAAGCTGAAAATCACTCAAGTATGCCAAATAAAAAACTACACTCAGTGAACTGAGATTATGCTATTGTTAAGGCAGAACTATAAATATGAGTTAGATATTAGCTCCAAGTCACTCAAAGAAATGCAGGAAACACTTCCTTAAAGGGAAGAGTTTAAGGCTCTATGATGACGAATAAGAACTGGTTCATTATCTAACAATTTACAAATCTCGATATCTTGTCCTCAAAATATCCTTAGATATTTGCAAAGCCAAATGAGCAAACTGCAATTGCAAAATTTAAATATGATCACAGCCAGGGTTCTAGTGAAGATCTAGCAGAAATTCCATACTTCTGACCTTTTCAAGAGCATCCATTTGCCAGTCTAATAAGTTTGTTTATCTGGATTCAAAACACCATGGAAGACAACTAGTTACTATACAAAGAACTATTTTACTTTAGCCTTTATGTTGTGTTTGCAAGAAAATGATGAAGATTCACAGCCACAGTATTTGTGTTTGAGAGCGACAATTACAATTGTAATTGTACGTAAATAAGGAAATCCTGAAGGTACAGTGACATGGTCCTAGCAGCTGATAGCCAGAAAAACTGACCTGTCTTTCTCAATGCCAGCTTACCAGAACTTAACAGAAACTCCAACATACACTAGGCATGAGTATCCCATGTCCCTGCATAGTCAGAGATGTGCTAAGATCAAAAAATGTGGTAGCAATTTTCACAATAGTCCAGCAGCAGTTAAACATTTCTGCTGCATAAAGTATAAAGAGCCAAATGAAATACAAACCATTTTAATTTTGATTTGAGCCAACTAGTTCCACAGTGCAAAATGTGCAAAAACCAGAATTCATAATGCTCTACAGCTGGCAGTGAAACGATTATTTGCAATAGAAACAGTTAAAGGACTACTCACTCATCAGGCAGAGCCCTTGTCAAACAATTAGGAGAAAGCCCTTCCTTTAACAATGGTAATAGGGCTCTAAAAGACTGGGGAGCTGACAACCTTCCTGTTTCCATAAGTTATCCACACAATGCCACAAAATCTGGAACTGGAGAATTCAAAAATAAGCCCCTGACAAAGCCACTTGGAGATCGCGCAATTTATCTCTTTTCCCAGAGAAACACTCCTGCATGCAGAATCTCCATGTCGCTGGGTCTTGTTCTTAAGTTACCACATCACAATCAAGGAGGTGAATCCAGGACAATAAAGGTATAAGGCAAAGAAAACCGAAGAAAAAGGCAAATCTTATATTATGGCAATCAGTAGGAATATGACAGCTGAAGAAGCTGTATACTACCATAACAAAATTCTCTGTTGAAATAAAATTATACAGTTCAGTTCAGGTCAAAGGAATACCATATGTTCATACCAAAAAGACTCATGTGGATTTTGTTCCTTTTTTTCAGATAAATAGGAGAAGAAAACTTGTCTTTTTACAGAGCCACAACACCATATGGGATGTGCAGTAGATATATAAATAGAAAATGGTGTTTTGTTGGAGTAAATGAACTAAGGCCAAATACTTTTAACTAACTCGCCTGCATACACATACAGAAAAAAAAATCACAACTTAGAGCTCTACTAGATAACTGAAGACTAACATTCCAACTCTGAATTCTTGGGGGTGAAAGTTACAAAGGCAAAACAGAACATTTTGGAACTAAGTTACTCTCCCACACTTCAGAAAATAGGTAAATTTTATAAAGGGGGGGAGGGGGAAAGCATGTCCCAGAACAGTGATCAGGCACAAATATCAGCCTTTATCATTGGAGTTTTCACCAAAATCAACACAATCCTGTGAAGACCAAGGCTTTCTGCCCTCACAAAAATGTGCATTTCTTCACTAAACAACTGAAATGTGCTGCTGTTCAGCCTGTAGCCACTCTGAAACATCACATAGCTCTTACCAGCAGTTACTATTAAAAGGCAAAAGATATCTGGAATGATCTGGATAGTCCAAGAGACAAGTTTTGGGGCACACCCCTCCTGCCTTTTGCACCCGTCCTCCTAACGTAGGAGTAATATTGACAAACCAGGAGACAAGTATAGGCTACTAAAACAGTCAGGGACTAGTACAGATGAGGTAAGGCAAAAGGCTGAAGGAACTGAGCTTCTTCAGACTGGATAGAGAGAGAGAAGGCTTCAGATGGATATAGCTAGGGCAGAGCAGGGGAGGAAATAAAATAAAAAAAAAATGCCAAAGTCTTCTAAATACTCCACAGTAAAAGGACAAAATATTATGACAAGTTGCAGAAAAGAAATGTTTCCTATATATAAGGAAAAATAAAATTTATAATGAGAGTGGTTAAGTGGTTGAACAGGGTACTCGGAGAAGATGTGAAATTTCCATCACTGGGAGATTTCAAAACTCCCCTATACAAAACTGATGGACCTAACTCTGAAATTACCTGGCTTTGAGAATGGAGGTGGATTAGATGACCTCCAAGGTTCCCTTCCAGATTTAAAATGACTCTATGGTCATTTAGGTGCCAAGAGTCATAACACCAGAGCATGGCTGTAAATCAACATACGGTATTGACAAATGCATTCTGCTCCATACTTTACATTTAAACTCATTACTGTACATATTAGATAGATGTAATTCATTATGATTTCATTATTTCTTCCTTTAAGGATAAATGACAAGTGTATATTGCTCTGCAAAACCAAACCTGTACACACTGTCATACACCCACAACTTTTTATTAAAAAAGAGAAACAGTTTAAGTTCCAAGCTTCTGAAAGATCGTGGGGAAAAAAAAGCAAAAAGCATTCCATCTTTGAAAACCTCATCCATTCAGCATTTACCTATTAGCACCCCTTCCTGTCCTGTCTTGCCAAAGTTTAGGGTCTTAGGCTACAAGTCCAGATTACAAATCCTTTGTGTATAACCTGTTTTACTGCGTAGCAGCTTTGGTAAATATGTGGAGCTCAGAGTAAGGAGCATAGGTAAAAACCTTTGCAAACAGGCCAAAGCATGAATGCAGAGTCTGCAAAGCACCTGCAAAAGTCTTGGTCCCAAAAGGGCCTGCCACACCCCACTGTACAGCAAACGAGCAGAGCAAAGCCAGGAGGGGAGTCTAAGAGAGAACCACAAACACTTACAGCTCAGCACTACAAATGTCATTCAAGGTTGCTCAGGCCACAGCATGTGTATGGATCTATGTTATGGCTTCCTAAACATCATCTTACATACCAGCCTGATGGGTATTTTGAGATGGCTGCCCATCAGCTTTTCCTGGTGAAGTACTTCAGCTTTATGTAAGTATTTAAATTGTATCAGAGGGAGACAGTGAATGGGAATGACTTTCTAAACTAGTGGCCAAAATGCTCCCTCATAAAAGAGAACTTGGCTTCTAGTAGAATTCCCAGAAAATATTTATATATACTGAAATAACATCAATAGTATTTGAAAAAAGTCTTACACTCTTCCCGCTCTGGAGAAGATTTAATTAATTTCTCCCGGAAGGCAAAACATGAGTTTTAAAGCCTTTTCATACTGAGGAAGACTTGAGTCTGTGCTTTTCACATTCTGGATCAGAGACTTGTATTCTTGATTAGAGGAATGTTACTTTTATCTCCTCCCATCTCTAGTAATATACATCAGATCCTGACTTTTTTTCTGGAACCTCTGCATAAATCCAGCTATCACATAAGACCATGTATGCAACAGATGCAAAAGCACATTAAACCTGCTCCTAAAAAAACCAATTTTCCTTCCCGGTATAATACAAAATGCACTGCCTTTTTCTATGGCTGTTACCAGTTTCTTTCACTTTCTTGAACTCTGACACATGTAGAAAGATAAATTATGGTGGGGTTTTTTTTTTCCCTCTGTTTAATAGCCTCATGAACAAAGAGAGAGTGGTGTTGAAAATGGTGCTTCTGGGAGAGAAGAGACACCACAAGCAGAGCATTTTGAATCATGGCTCTCTTTTGGGTGTTTTTTCTTGAAGTTAAAAGACTTATCACCGCAGAAGCACAGCTCCAGAAAGTGCATTCTGCTGATTGCTTCTCACATTGGAGCAAAGGAGAGCCATATGCATCTATCAGTATAGTTTTTCTGCCAACAGTGCAGCACAACTAACAGTCCTTTTCTGCCTCTGTCCCACTCCCTTTGCTTCTGCGTATATTTCATGACAGTACATCATCCTCAGTGTTGTTGCTTTGTGGCTACTCCTGTACCTGGTATCATTTATGTGCCTACAAAAACTATTCTCCTAGTACAACTGCCCCATCACTGACAATTTCAGCCTTAGGTGAGCAATAACTTTACCATAATTCACTGTGTTGTGCACATTTATAACTACAACAGGTTACTTCTTTATTGAACATTACAAATCCTTTAGCTATAAATGGCAGGGTTTTCAGCATGCAGCAGTCAAACAATATTTCATTTCTCTCCTCTTCTAGCATATTCTGTGACGGTGAGTTAACTAGGTTAACAAACACCATGAGAATAGTTCCCTCAGGATATTTTGTTATTTCTTATTTGAAGTCTACAGTCAGAATAGATACCAATGATGCTGGAGGGGGTGAGAATAAAGGCAAATTATTTATTAAGACATGCTACCATGGAAGAGATGCCACATAGTTTTAGGCTTTACTTCAAAAACCTACTAACAATGTCAATCATCTTTTGGTCCACAAACTAGATAATAAAACCTATTCCAGTGAGACCACTCCATTTCTTACCAACAATTAAACAATAAAAGTTTCCATGTTGGTGAAACATAAAAAACTCCAAGCATTTAAAAAAGAACTATTTCAACTATCTAGATCTCTGAACAGAAACTAGCAGTAAGCTAAAAACCTTAATAGAAAAAGTAACAAAATTATCCTAAAACCAATACACATACTCGAGTTTTGAGAAAACAGCATAGTACATCAGAAAATTTTATCTTCCTGAAAACATTCTACATATAATGTCCGAATATTTTTTCATAAAATGTGTGCCTACATAAAACATTTCTATCCAAAATAGATATCCTCCTATTCAAACATAAAAATTAGCCACCGCATCCTCAAAAAAAAACCCCAAACTTTCCAGAATCAGAGGAAAATTAAATGACCTCAAGGGCTCTTTTCCAATTCTGTTTAGGGTTTGGTGGGGCATTTTTACAAATGTTTCAAATGTTTGAATTTTTCAAAATATTTTATTTGAGAAACTTACAATAAAAACCACAAAAGAAAGACCATAACAAAAGACAAGCATTCCTGTTTTGGTCAATAGCTCCATTTTTAATGTCTTTTTAATAGAGATATGTGAATTATTTTCTCTATCCTCTCTGAAGATTCTCTATCCTTTCTGAAGAGAATCATGCTTATGTGTCTCATTCATGCAGAAGAACCCTAAGCATTTACCTTAGTATTTCCCACTGACCATATTTAATGCTTATTTATGGTGTGAGTGTAAAGGGGATCTCCAGGGGTACCACGATGCAGAGGCATTATGCCCAGAATATCCTAACCTTAGAGTTACAAAGCGCTCCAAAGATGTGGATACCAATCTAACTGGGCAGAGGGCTAAACTGACACTCCGTGTTCCAGACATTGGTTAATGCCCCTATCTGCAGGCTAACAGCCTGTCACTGACCTCTTGTTTCCGGCTTGAGATACTGTATTACCCTTGGCGATTATAACAAGTGCACGGAATAAACAGCCTGTTTAAGGTTGAAAAAAATACTTTCAATCGCCAAAGCATTTTCTTGATTTCTCGGGTTTTTGTGGGTTTTTTTGGTATGTGTGTTTGGTTTTCCATTTTGCTTCACTGCACTGGGTCCTAAACCCTGCTTCAGCAGCTGACCTGGGCAAAATGAAAGACTGACACACACAACTCCAGCTATAGCCCTCAAGAGAAGAGGTTGCAGTCAATTTTTCACAGCTCTGCTCCTCAAACTCATTCATCTCTTCTTTAAAGCTCAGTCTCTGTCCCAAAGAACAGTTTATGACTCTGCTGAAGAGTATACAAGCTGGGCAGCCCCCGCCTGTTGAACTCACTTCAAGCAAGTGCATCCCACAGCAAAGCTTCAGAGCTTCACTGCAACCTCATGTGCTTATTTCTCCAGAGAATTGTTCAAGGAATATTTCCTTATTGCTTACAAGAAACTTGTCCTTAATTTCTCTGAGATTATGTAATAGGCATTGGTGGACTTTGAATATCTAAAATATTCAGCCTGTCCTAAAACAATGTAGGTGCATTGTGGCTTGAGTTAAACTTGAGCTTCAACTCTATCCTATAGACATAAAAGAAACATCTATCTTTACGGAAAGATACTTTAAAAGCAAGGCCAGATAATTTACCTTTGTGGAACAAAGGCTAGTGGTGGTAAAGAAATAGCTGAAGTGTAAAACCAAGACATAATAGGAAAGAAAACGGTGTGTTCAGTGATGAAATATCACTGGTAGAACAAAAGAGGAGTAATATGGCTTCCCATCAGCTCCTGCTCCAAGACTGGCTTCTCTGATCATTGCCCACCAGTGATCATTGGCATTCAATGGAAGGTGAAGTAATTAGGATATCTTCAAATTTAAGTGTTTAAGACAGCTAATTTTCAAAACCAGATTCCAAGCCCAGTGGCACATCCTCTTGTTCTTGTGGAGAAAACCAGCTTTAAGGTCACCTATAGCATATTAAGATCCTCTCCCCAACAAGATATCTCAGTCACAGGAGAGGATTCTCTATTACAGAAACCAGAGACCCTAAATGCAGATTTTTCTCTAAACTCTCGATCAGGGGTAACATGTGGGAAGGGATTTGTGATCTGCATCTGACTGTTTGAAAATTCAGGAGTCCCTATTCTAGCCTGTCTTTTTCCATGCTACATAGTCACTCACCTCGCACATTATTAAGGGTCTAAATTACTGTGACAAGTGCTTTTACATGTAATACTCAAAGTGCAGGGCTGGGTTTCACTTAATCCATACTATGTATATAAAATTACTGAGGTACTAAACTCTCTATTTAATGATCATCAACATGACAGTTGATACCTGTTTCATGATGGGTTTTTCTTCTAGTTGTGCAAAAAGGGGCAAGACTAAGTGTTATAAGCATGGCAAAAAATGGAGAAAAGATAGGGAAATATATAGGATAACAAATTTCTGAACTCTGAGATGTAGCTACAAAAAAAAAAAACAAACAGTAAATGATTCGATTGTATTTTGCTCTTACGCTTGAAGATACAAAGGAAGATACTATTCTACCAGTACTAACAAATGTAAAGCTGTAAAAGAGTGTCTGCAGGTGAGTTTAGGGCAATATTCTATACTATCTTTCAGGTTGAAAAGTACTTTTCTTCTCAAATGCTTGAGTAAATAGTAAGGAATATCCAGTATATAAAAGCAACATACCTAAGGTTCATGGAATTAACTATTAGGAAAACTGTGACACTTAAGAAATCATCTGCATAAATGATATTATTTTTTCACTCCATATGGAATCATTACTTCCTGTTAACCATGAGAAAAAAAAGAGTATAGCAGTACAAGCACAATTTTGATTAGGTTAAGCAATAAA
Source organism: Serilophus lunatus (assembly GCA_013399895.1). Taxonomy (NCBI): domain Eukaryota; kingdom Metazoa; phylum Chordata; class Aves; order Passeriformes; family Eurylaimidae; genus Serilophus; species Serilophus lunatus. The sequence goes on along the minus strand of VXBA01005866.1, from coordinate 697,950 downwards.
AACAAAATTCATGTTAACTACAGCTAAGCTGAAAGCAAATCTATTAACATGTTGTTTCTCTCCACTCCTAGAGATCCAAAATCCAGCTCAGTAATTTAGTTTAAATATTGCTGAAAAATGATGGACATTTACTATGAAACAGTATAAAATTATAAGATTGAAAGAGATTCACTACATACATTGTAGTATATACATACATACACATTGGCATATATATATATATAAAATAATAATTTCACAGAATTTCTTGTTGACCAGTTACATGTAATTTTTATGTATTTTTTATGTTTGACCCTGGCTGGATGCCAGGTACCCACTAAAACCACTTTCTCACTCCCCCTGCAAACTGACAGAGAAGAGAAAATATAACAAAGGGTTCTATGAGTTGAGATAAGGACCATGAGAGATCCCTTACTGATCACTGTCACGGGCAAAACAGATTCCAAGTGGAGATATTAATTAAATTTATTGCTAATAGAATCAGAGCTTAAGAATGAGAAATAAAATAAATCTTAAAGACACCTTTCTTCACTCTCCTCTTTCCAAGTTCTACCTCCTTCTCCCCAGCGGCGCAGGGCGTCAGAGAATGGGGGTTATGGTCAGTTGCTGTTTCTGCTGATGCTTAGAGAGAGAAGACCTTCCTCTGCTTCCCATGGGGTCCCTCCCATGTAATACAGTCCTTCACAAACCGCTCCAGTGTGAGTCCCTCCCACAGGAGACAGTCCTTCATGAACTGCTCCAGTGTGAGTCCATCCCACGGCCAGCAGCTCTTCACAAGCTACTATAGCATGAGTCATTTTTCCACAGGGTACAGTCCTTCAGACACGTGTTGCTCCAGCGTGGGTCCCCGTGGGTCACAAGTCCTACCAGGAAAACCTACTCCAGTGTGGGCTCCTCTCCCCACGGGCTACAGGTCCCTGCTCCAACACGGGCCTCTCATGGGGTCACAGCCTCCTTCCAGCATCCACCTGCTCTCGCATGGGCTCCTGCAGGAGCTGCAGATGAATCTCTGCGCCCCTGTGGTCCTCCATGGGCTGGCAAGGGCACAGCTGCTTCACCATGGGCTGCAGCTCTGGCACATGGAGCACCTCCCGCTCTTCCTTCTGCACTGACCTTGATGTTTGCACTGTTGTTCACGTGTTCTCACTCTGATCTTCTCTAGCAGCCATCCTCATCTGCACACCAACCTTTTTTTTTTTTTCCTTCCTTCCCAAATATGTTATCACATACTACTGTAACTCCTGATTGGCCTGGCCTCGGCCAGAGAAAGGTTCATCCTGGGGCCAGCTGGCGTTGGCTCTGCTGGACATGGGGGAAGCTTCCAGCAGCTTCTCACAGAAACCTCCCCTATAACCCCCCTGTCGCTTCCAAAACTTGGCCACAGAAACCAAATACAGGATTCCACTTGTCAGGGAACCACAGAGTAAGAAATCAACACCAACGCAAAACTCACAATTCTACAGCATTAAAGTCTAGTTTACTTTCATTTACATTAAGGTTTATAATTGTGTCACCTGGTGAACCGTGTTTCTCTGCTCCCTCCTCCTGCTCCATCTCCTCAACACTCCTCTTTTTGTTTGTTTATTTTCTCCTTTGTTTTGGTTTGATTTTTTTGAAAATCCAAGAAAATAGACAATGCAATGGAAAGGACTAATATTTAAATATGCAGAGTTCAAGATAATATAAGGTTATTGTTCCCAGAGCAGTATTAATTTTATCACACTGAACACACTCTATATATAATTATATGTACACATTTCTACTAACAACAATGTTACAAAGTATAAATCACTCAGCATAGCCAAATAATTGCTACTGTGGGAACCTTTTTATTTTTTATTTGCCTGACTTTTTGTATCTATATTGTTCAATTGTTGCATTAAGAGGATTTATATTCTTTCATTTGCTTTATGTTACAGTTTTACAATATACTGTAGCTTACTCCAATACATTCCACTGTTAAGACTAGCAAATGTGAAGAATTCGGGATATTTTTATTAGATAAGTTAAACTTTAGGAGATTTCACAAGTTCACAGTGACAGGTGACTGGAAACTGAGAGTGAATTACCAATGAAAATTTGGGGCATTTCTTTCAAAATTTATAGAACCAGTTTCAGAAACTCTTTTAAAGTTTAAAAAAAGTTCAGAATGTGTGTTCTAAATTACAGAAATAAAAACACCTCAAAGCTAGAAATTTGGACATATAGGGACATCAATTTAATTATCGATAGTCAGATATTGCAGGGTAAAAGGAGATGCAAAATGCTACTAGTTCACAGAAAATAAGCAACTATTCTTCTAAGGAAGAATTACTATAAAGAATTTGCATCCCAAAGTCCCAGATTCAGCTATCTACAAAGAAAGCTCTAAAAAACAATTACCATCATCAAATAAAATATCAGCCTAATCATATGTATTGGAAGCTAAAATCATATTAATGGGGATGTTCTTAATAAAAAAGCACAAATGTGTAAAACACTTAGAAAAAGAAAAAAAAAGGAAAGAAAATGAAGAAGTAGAAGTAGAATGTAGAAGTCTAATGATACTTACAAATACCCACTCCATTGACAAGGGTGTCCTGTTCATGTTTCTTCAAGGCTGGTATTATGGATGGCTTCTAACTTTTTAAGCAGTTGCTAAATGTTTTACTGAGAAGCAAAAGCCAGACCTTCGGTGACCTAAGACCACTTAGACACTTTCACAGTTGATGTAAGATGACCCATTTTAATTTTCACCCCAACAGCTGGGTTTTGTCTCACCTGCTGATGCAATAACTGTGTATCCACAATAAAAAGTCTGATGAAATCAGTCACAATGGTATTCAACAGCACTATTTCTTCCTGACACTCCTTGTGGTTTTCTAGAGACATCTAAAACATGGGCAGGTCTACCTCCCTCCACTCCAGAGACATAATAGCAATATATTCTGACCTATGAAAGCAAAATGGATATTTTATAACATATTCCAGATATCAAAAATGCAACTGTGCCTCAGTCTGGTTACCTGTCCACACTAGAGCCATTTTGGTTTCTGTAGTTTGAGAGCCACCACACCATCTAGAAAGCAAAATATCTGAAAGTCATCTTCTCACAGAGAGCACTGCTAGGTATTGCCATAGAGCTAACCCTGCTTCAGGTTATGAATCTTTCTAATCCCAAACCCTAAAAGCACAGCCATGGAAGTTAACCATGTATCTCTAAGTAAAGGGAATATAAGAGTCAAAACTATGCGTGAATTACATGCAGGACAAAATTACACTGAAGTTACTATTTTCATTAAAACTTTCTCCCCAAACTCAGATTCTGCTCTTCCCTGATAAATCATATTGATCTCTCTTTCTCTATTTCACCTCCTGAGGACCTTTGAATTAAAGAAATACTAAATGAGCATCTTTCCAGAACTAGACTGCATTACTTTAAGTTTGGCAGAAAAATTTCTTTACCAAGTGAAAGCCATTTCTGCCTCTTTATAGCCTGAAAATCTATGGGTGGCATGACCTGTGATGACTGCAGAGGAAGTTTGATCCACATTATTTAACACCATGTATGAATTAGTGAACTTCCTCAGTGAAGAAAGGAACACTAATATTTACACATTTGTTTTCCAGAAGTTCTGAAACATAAATTCAACAAAAACACCATTTGTCAACAAGTTACTGCAAATACACATTATCAAAAAATAGTTGAGTTTAAATTTAAATTACTAATGATTATGTATCACACTAAGAGTATCTTAATTAAATCAGTCTGCACATACTCTTTGACTCTAGAGTTTAATAACATATGTTGAGTCTGGCTAAGATGGAGTTAATTTTCTTTGTAACAGCCTATATGGTAGTGTGCCTTGAATTTGTGACTAAGAACTAAAACAGTGTGATAACACATCAGTGTTTTGGTTATCACAGAGCACTGCTCCCACAGCATCAAGGTTTTGTTTCGTGGGGTTTTTACCTTCCTTTTTACCACTCCGTTTGGAAAGAAGCCAGCTTCTTTGGGGATGTGCAAGAAATTGGGAGGGAGAAGAGCCAGGACAGCTGACCTAAACTTACCAGAGGGATACTCCGTACCATAAAACCATGTGTTCAGCAATAAAAGCTCAGCAAAAGGAGAACTAGGGGAAAATATTTGAAGCTACAGCATTTATCTTCCTCAGGAGCCATTATGCATGATGTAGCCCTGCTTTCTGGGAAGTGACTAAATGTCTGCCTATTGATAAGAAATAATGAGTGAACACTTTATTTTGGTTTGCTTCTGTTTGCAGCTTGGTCCCACTCATTAAACTTTATCTTGAATTATCTCACTTATGTCCCTCTGAATCTCTGCCCCCCCACCCTGCTGGAGTTAATGAGCAGGTGACTGGATGGGAGCTTACCTTCCAGAGAGGTTGAACCTACCACATAAGAAAAAATAAACCAAATAAATAAACTTAATTTTATATACACAGTCGAGGTATATTATTATAGTGTTATGGGTTTGGAAATGGGGTTTTCGGGGCGAAGGGGGGAAATGTTTTGACTGTTTCGCTTGTTAAGAGATAAACCTAGTTATTTTAGAAACAAGAAGGGAAGCGGGGCGTCTTGGAGTCGGCAGCGAGGAGGGCAGCTGGATTTCAGCTCGTGTCGCTTCCCCGCTCGTTGCCCGGGGCGTGGCGGGGTGGCGGTGGAGCAACACAGCCATCCCTGCTCCTCACTCACCACAGCTGCAGCGGGGCACTGAGAACTCGGCGCTGGCAGCCCCGTGTTGTCCGGCACCGAGCCCGGTTCCCTGTCATCTCGGGTGCGAGCGGTAGCGAAGCCAGGCTCGCCCCACAGGGCGCCCGCGACACCGGGCGAGGGAGCTCGGCAGCGCGCCGCTCCTCCCGCAGGGCTCCCGGCCCCCCGAGGCGGGCGGAGCGGGGCAGCAGTGCGCGGGGACGCGCTGTGAGCACCAGCGCCGGAGCCCTGCGCACCCGGGGGCGGCGGCGGGGACGCGGCTGGCCAGCGGGGCGGCGTGGGTGGTGCGGCCCTGGTGCTGCTGGGCTCTGGCTGCTCTTGCCGTTCCTGCTCCAGGTTGGAGCGGTGGCGGCAGGCGCTGTTGAACGGCCCCACGCTGCCATGAAGGAGTGCGGCTGTGGCTGGTCCGCAGACAGCCCCGGTCTCCACCGCCTGTGGCGGGTCCCAGCAGCGGCAGGGAGGGCCGGCAGGGGCCACCCACCGCGGCACGGGCTGCCCGCCGCCCTCCCTCGCCAACAGTGCCCCCGGCAGGGTCCGTGTGAGTCCTGGCTGCAGCAGGAGGCTGGCAGGAGCCCACCACGGGTCCTGTGGCCCCACCCCAGGCGGCTGGAGAGGGCAGCCACGCTGCGGCCGCTCTGGATGGCTGTGAGTGGCGCCGCCACCTCGGGGGATCCCTCCTGGTGGTCCCTGCGAGTGGCGAGTGCTCCGCGGGTGGGGCTGATGGCGCCCACAGGCCCCGGCCACGTGGCATTTTGGCGGGAATTGCCATTTTGCCTAGAGTGAAGATCTTGGGAAAGGGATGGAGCCCAACTCCACCCGGCCATCAGAGGACAGCCTGGCCAGGAAGAAGATGCTGAATTCCTGCGGGACTTCCACGGCCAAGAGCCACTGCTCTTTTTGGCTTTCTCCCAAGCTGAGAGGAGCCATGACTCCCCCTCTCCCGGCCCCTGGACCACACAGCTTGCTTCCCCTCAACTCCATCGGCACAGGCAGCAGCGCGGAGCCATCAGAGCTCAAACTGTGGCACCTGCAGATCACCCAGCCAAACTGCAAGTTTTCCCCTTGGGTGTCCATGCAGGGCAGTGCTTTTCACCATCTTTATCTTGCATGGGCTTTGAGTGCCGGGAGTGTACCATCATCAAGGCCGCTTTCCCTTCCTTCCCCTTCTTCTCAGCCGACCAGCCGGCTTTGAGGAGCAGTTTGGTGTTTTTTTAATCGCATTAACATTGTCAGGTTTTATATATATTGTGTATATATTTTGCCTAATGACTAGGGAACCTATAAGGTCTTTAGAACCTTATAAAAATAAACCTTTGTTTGCTGTTGCATCTCTCTTTAGTCTTTCATCACTGTTGTGTGCCCCCTAGTGGTGTAGTGGTTCAAACCACCACATACAGACTCCAGCTTTAGATTGGAAGTGTCATCTAGATCAAGTTATCTGAGACGGGAAAATAGCAAAGAACATGTCCAAGTAGGAAGAAAAAATAGACTCTCAGTGTCATTCATCAAATTCATGAAGTCTGATAAAGGCTTAAAAAGACAATATCTGCTCCCAGGTAACACTAATCATTAAGGAAATTAATTGTAACAGGCAGGAAACTAGAACTAAGTGCAAAGAATGGTGGAAACATTCAAAGCCGTGAAATAGGTTTCCCTGAGCATTAACTTACTAATAAGGAAAAGGAGAAAACTCAGAGGAAGCAGATGAAAAACAATGCAAACGATTCTCTACTAATCTCTCCCCTTTCTGGTTGGCAGAAAACTTCTTTTAAAAAAAGCTATGGCTGCTCCTGAAGGGCCTTAGGAAGAAAACTTTGTTCCATAAACACCTAATTGGTTAATACCCTAGTCACCCATAGTATATTTATTACTTCTGCTGACAAAGTTTTGCCCTCTATCACCTGACACTTAACACTCTGGGACCAGAATCTTGCAGCAGAAATCAGTCTGGCACTTCAGGAACTATTTACCAGCAGATTATTGTTATATATTTAAAAACAAACAAATAAACCATAAAATGCTGAGCACTCATCAACTTGCATTTATTCATAGGCTGATATTCTTATGCATAGCTGATGCATGTGCATCATATGTTCACACATATCTTTATTCAGATCTGAGTTATAAAATGGATAGTGCAGTGAGAGCATAGACCCCACCTCACAGGGCTTTGCAGAGAGAAACATCTATAATAACTTCTTCTGCCCCAGTAATAAGGAAGTTATCAGGCTCCTGAACGTCATAATTTCAATATCTAAATCAATAAGGGTTTGGGAAGGAGCCCAGAAGGCATGCCAAGCACAGGAGAAGAGGAAGAAGGAAGAGTCTCAAAAAATTTTGCATTATTTTCTGAGAGTAACAGATCATAACGAATAAAAAAGGAAAAAGCACTGGAGATAATTTTGCTATCTTCATACTGAAGTCTGGCTCTGATCCACTGCACTGCATACAGAGAATAAAGATAATACAAATGTGCATAATTTTGAGCATCTAGTGAAAAATTACTATTACCTTCCTAAGAGTTGCCCACTTCAGTGTCATCTTCCATGAAGTCTATGTCTAATTGTTCTAAAACAAATAAATCGAGACATTCTCTTGGGTATTTTGCAGGTTCTCCACTAATTAATTCAGGCCTTTCTTCACTTCCATTTGAAAGAGAATATGAAGGTAAAACCAGGGTTTGGGGATTTTTTTCTTTATAGCTATCTCATTATGCAAGCAAGTGTGATCGAGCCTGTGCACGTACAGTCAGCAAGCAGAACAGAACTGCTGAGCACCCACAAATACTGCTGAAATCAATAAAAACTGAAGAGACATTGTGACTTTGAGACACAGTTCATCTTTCTTCAAAAGCCCACGCATAGAGAGAAAGGCTTAGTCTGAAGCTGTATAAAAAGATTTCTGTACTGGTGGGGTTTTTTTCTGTTTTATTTCCAGAAGACAGAATCAGGCACAGTGTACCAGATAAGCTAAGTCCCAGGGAAAGATGAGAAGGAAACAAGAAAACCTCTGACTCAAAAAGATGAGTAGAGTTCGTAAACATCATGAACCCATTTGCACAACAGGCAACAGACCCACAGTCAGCAGAGCTATTCGGTGAGCAACACATCACTTAACACTGCAAATTAACAGGCCCAGCTGAGATCCCCAAGGGAGAAAAATCTTTCTGCTATGTAACTAGAATAAATATGGACAGTCTGGCATTCAAGGGCAATGCAATGAACATATCCTATCAAGAATACGTTAGGGCTTGTCCTTATTCCACCTCCTGTTAAGCGCTGCCTTCAGAAGGGCATGAGTGAGGCATAGTGGTCATATTACAGGGGTCACAAGCACTTTCAAAGTCAAAAGGACAAGGCTGTGCAGCCTATCTGCCTTCATCATTACTGCTAGAGGTTGAAATGTCTCAGTATTAGTTAGATTAGCAATAAAAAGGCCATATGATAAGTGATCTGTTTAAGGAAAGGTCCTTGTTTAGAGTACAAGAACTGCAGTTAGCACTGCAAAACATGTGACATCATCAAAGAAAGCAAAGGAATCAAGAGGGAGGTCTAAGATCTGAAGACATTTCCTTGACCTTTTTCATCAAGTTCTCCTGGGTTTGGATTCCATCCTTTTCCTGTCAGAGGGCTAAACTGAGAAGCAGGAAAAGAGAAAGCAACAGATACCCTAGACAACATAAAAATCTAGCATATGGCTTCAGCAGTGTCCTCAAGATATTGAGACAGAAGATGTAATAAGCTCAAAAAGTTGTGAAATGAAAGGTAACAATATGATATACGATTGAGACTATCATCTGCAAAAATCATCTAAGGAGAAAACTAAGATTAACTGAAGTGTCATGACACATGATCTGCCTTATGAGTATTGTGCATGTTAGAAATTGGGAAGTAATTGAGGAAACTTACAATATATAATATATATACGCATATTGCATGTGTGTGTACATACATACACATACAGATAATAAGCACAATTTGAAGGACAGCTCATAGGAAAAAAAATTTGTATTACTAAAAAGAAAGAGTTTTCTCCCCATTTATCTTGGATCAGTATGTTCTGATGTGGGAAACTGCAATCTTACACATTGCAACATATTTGGCCATATGAAGAACATAGTGAACATGAATTTTTTTCTGCTTTGAATTAGAGCTTGAACATTAGCAACAATCTTTTTTGTTGCTGTTGTTCCTTAAAACATACAAATTCCCTTCATCTGTACATTGTCTTGCTATGTTCTGCAGAACATTTTAAAAAAATCAATATACAAATGAGTATTGTGTCATTTCTTAAATCAAGACTCTGGATAGTTAAACCTACTGGCTTATTGTCACTATTCTGTTATAGTGTCCTTGTGACACCGTTTTGGTTTTTTTTGTCCTCGATTAACTCTAGTAATGTCCCATATTTTCCTGCATGAGAATTTATAGATTTGATTAACATGCAGAACTAATGCATTTAGAAGTACGCACTAGAGTATTCTGGAGTAAAGTATTAAGTTCCTATGTGAAAAATCTGATCAGTTGCTGTTTAATACTGAATATTTAAGTTTGCACTCATTTCATGAGTGAAGACCCTTTTTTCAGAAAAATTAGAATTGGTTGCTTTTAGAGGAAAATAAAGAGTAGATCCCCAAAATACCCCACTGGAAAGACAACTTGTGGCATGGAGCACCAAAAAATGGTGGCTCCTCATGGGCCTGTGTGTGCCCATTCCACCAACCCAGTCATGAGCAGGGCATCAGTGGGGCACCAGGGATCCCCCAGCCCTGGCCATTGGGCATCTCTACCTGGAGATAGAACAATAATGGGCTGGGATGTGGGCTCAGCTTGGTGGGGTCCATGACTGGGCACGGCAGGGAAGGGCTGTAGCAAGCTGCAGACCTGTGGCATTGATGAGGCAGGGGCAGGCTGCTGGCAGCACTAGGGCCACTACAACTTGCACAACAGTGCAGCAAGAGTTGTAAACAAGGAGCACATGGAAGTTTTTGGGTTACATTTTTCAGGTTTCACAGCCACCTAATAACATTTTATTTGCTACTTGTAAACCCTATAACATTAAGGTCTTCACATTTATTTGTTTTCTAGTATAAGAAGTGCATGGATTTGCAGTGGCTTCACAGAAAGGCAATGTTTCATTGAAGACTAGAAGCACAAAAAAATAGCTGTAAGGCTGAACAAGGAATATGTGGAGTGCTGAATGCGGCAGGTGATTCAGCCACGGATGGCAAAAATTAAGCCAAGGTCATCTGTTTAATCTTCACTACAGTCTACCATTCCTCTGTGATCAGTGATAGGAGTCATGGAGATCTATCAGCAGTCCATGAGAATTCAGAGATTGACTGACAGAATTCAACACACAAAAGCCCGTGGGATCCAACAGGCTGTATCCAAGACTGCAGAGAGAGCTGGGAAACGTACTTGCAAAGCTGTTCTCTATTATCTTTGAAAGCGCATGGAGATCAGGGTTTCCCACATGACTGGAGAAGGGCAAATGTTGTATCAATCTTCAGTAAAAGTCAAAAAGTAAACCCAGGGAACTCCAAGTCTCACTTGTATCTCTGGGAAAAAATCACAGAGCAAGTCTTTTTCAAGGACGTTTCTGGGCACACGGAGTAAATAACTGGGCACAGTCAGCACATCTAAATGTAGATGAGCATCTACTAAGCGTAGACTGTTATTTAGGATAAAATTACTAGATTTGTGGATGAAGGAAGAGCAGTGTATGTAATTTACCTTCAGCTTTAGAAATGTGCTTGACTTTCACAATATTCTTATAGTCAATTTATGATGTTGTGATCTGAACTGGTAGGCAAATAGATGTGAAAAAAAACTTGCTTGGATGATCAGTCTCAGAAGACAGTAGATAGTCCATCATGTATCTGCATCTGGAGGCTAGCAACAAGTGGAGTACCACAGAGGTTTATCCTGGGACCTATCCTTTCTAATATATTTATCAATGACTTGGAGGTTAAGTGGTTGCACACACTTTCATCAAGTTTGCAGATGACATCAAATTAGGAGAAACAGCTGATATGCTTAAGAGGAGGACTTGCATTGAAAGGGACCTAGACAGACTACAGGAATGGGCCAGCAGGAAGTTTATTAATTTCAATTAATAAACAATAATTCAAAATTAATTCAATAATTCAAAATTCTGCAGCCTTTGCAACATTACAGGCAGAGGATTGATAGACTGGGGAACAGCTGTACTGAAAAGGACCTTGGGTAGACATCCAGCAGTATCTTCTTCCTGAAAGGAGGTTGTACTCAGGTGGGGGGTGGTCTCTTCCACCATGCAGCAACTGACAGAATGAGAGGACACTGTCTCAAGCTGCATCAATGAAGGTATAGGCTGGATATTAGGAAAAAGTTCTCCACAGAAAGAATAATAAAGTACTGGAATAGTCTGCCCAGGGAGGTGGTAGAGTCACCATCTCTGGACATGTTTAAAAAAAGACTGGACATGGTACTTGGTGCCATAGTCTAGTTGAGGTATTAGGGTATGGGTTGGACTGAATGATCTTTGAGGTCTCTTCCAACCTAGTTGTTCTGTGATTCTGATAACTGTGATACACTGGCAGAAAAAAAAAAAAAAAAGTAATGGTATCTTAGGTTGTATTATCATAGCTAATAGATAAAAGCACTTCACAGACCATATCTCAAGTACTGCATCCAATTTTTCCCCCTCAATACAAGACAGACATTGATGAACGGGACCAAGTTCAGCAGAGTTCAGTGCAGAGCTACCGAAATTGTCAGGGGTCTGGAGAATTCACCCTATCATTAGAAATTGAGCTAATTTGGCTTGTCCAGCCTGGAGACAAGACTTCAGAGGAACCTAGCTGCACCCTTCTAATATCTGCCTGAAGGTCACAAAGACAATGGAGATAGGCTCTTCGGAATGATGCATTATGGGAAGAAGAGAAACAACAAGCATGAGCTGAAATGAGAGACTGAGACTGACTAAAAGGAAATTTTTTTTCACCGCAAGGACAGACAGCCATTGGAACAGTCTGCTCAGAAGAGTTGTACAGTCTCCTTCCTTGGAGATTTTCAAGTATATAAAATATGTAAAGCCCCAAATAACATAGTTTGAGCTCATAACTAATTCTGCTTTGAACATGAGGCTGGACTAAAGACCTATTTAGGTTCCTTCCAAAACGAATTATCCCATGATGCTATGATTATACTGCCTGTCTAGTACAGAAGGTCTCAAAATCTACATTAAGGCTTTGAACTTCTTACAAGCACTGTCATGAAACATGTCTTTTCCAAAACATGCTATATCATATATCCCCTTCACTAGTCAAAATTGGAAATCACAGCTGAATCACAGAACCAGCAAAGTGTTGAGGTTGGAAGGAACCTCTCAAGACATCTAGTCAAATCTTTCTGCTCAAGTTGGGTCATCTACAATAAGCTTCCCAGGAAAAGCAACATATACAAAGAAATTTTTCACTCATTCTGCTATTAAAGTAAATTTCTCTTCTCTACAGAAATAACTTGTTTAAAACAAGAAAAGCCAAGGTATCCAGTGACTTCCTTACTTGCAAATACCAACACAGAAATCAAACTGTCAATCTATCTATCAATCCATCAAGCTTCTCATCTGAATAATGGCAAAAATATACTAACCACTCCTACAACAGATTGGTAAAGTCCCAGGTATATAGATCTGACAGAAAATAACTAAAGCAAAGACAGAGATACTCTATGAAAAGAAAATGGAGCTGGTCTCAAGAAAAATTCTGGAGGCTTATTTTATTTTAACTCATGGAAACATAACTGCAACATATGTAGCTGAGTTGAATAGACCAACCAGAAATAGTGCTATGGGCGCCTAAATTGGATTGTCAAATTCTGTAGTAGCAGAGTAGATCAGGACTTTTTTGAAATTGTAATATTACCTAGGACTTGATACACATTTGCTATCTGAATAATAGTTTCTACTCCATTTATATTAGTACAGACATAGAAGAAAGTAAGAAAGTAATTAATTAAAAAATGCAGAGGCTGGATTTAGGAGTTTCCCTAAAGTAACTTGAGAAGGTGAATTTTAAAAATACTATAGAATAAAATTATAATTTGATATATATTCAGATAGTATATTTCTCCCTAAAAAAGAGTTACGCATTCTCTTCTAGAGTGCCAAATGATTTCCTCAGCAACTGATTAACTTTTAATTTCATCATCTCTAGCCAGTATTTCATCTAAAATAGGGAAAGTTATCGTTGTTCTTATTAAAGATCTGGAGATTTACTCATTTGCTTTAATAACTCAAGGGCTATAATTATAATTTAGATGTCAATGAATTATTCTGGATCTACCACATAATATAATGTTTTGTAAGTAAAAAATATAGACTTTATAATACTTCTAGGACTCTCTTCCAAGGTAGCTAAGTTTCCTAAGGTGTCACCTTATTCCTGAAAAAAATCTTACCTTTTCCAAACAAAGACTAATCTCTAGCATTTATGCAGTTATCTCTCTTCCTCATTAAACTAGAAGTTATCAGTACCAATAAATAAGACAATCCCTGCTTCTCTCCTCTGGAGATTAAATATCTCTGTGGCTGCTGTAGAACATGGCATTTATGTGCCTTTGTCTCAAAGAGATTATATTTTTTTTCCACTAATTCATATTAAGATAAAAAGAAATTGATTTTAAAGAACATGAATGACAAAAATTTTATCAGGAATACTCAGTAGGGATCTACCAAGTGCAAATCATCCTTGACCAATGTGATTGCCTTCTATGGTGAAATGACTACCTGTATGGACCAGGGGAGACCAGCACATATGATAGACCTTGGCTTTCATGAGGCTTTTGAAACAATCTCCTACAACATTGATTAGAAGCAGAGAAACTATGGGCTGACTGGCCTGTTAGATATGTTGAAAATTGCCTGGACATTGGGCTCAAAGTAATCAATGGCTCAAAGTCCAGCTGGCAGTCAATAACAGAGAGAATTGGAGAGTTTATTCTGAGTCCGACACTGTTGCTTATCTTCAGCAGCAGCCTAGGTCATGAGGAAGAATGCACTTATTATAAAATGTGAGGATAGTACTAAATGGAGGGGAAGTTGATACACTGAGGGTAGAATTTTAATTAACAGTCTTGAGAAACTTGTAAACTAGACCAACAGGAATTTCCCAAAGCTTAATAAGCAGAATTGCAAAGCTCTGCACCTGGGGAAGAATAACGTCATGCACAAGTACAGCTGGAAAGTGGCTGCCTGAATCACAGCCTTATTGAAAGGACCAGGGACCATGGTGGATGCCAATGTGAATATCAGCCAAGGTGCAGTCTCCCTGTGAAGCTGGCAAGCCAATCCTGGACCACATGGAGAAAATTGTAGCCATCAGATCAAGGGAGATCCTTGAGCTGTGTCTGGAAAAGGCTGTATCTGGAAAGCTACGTTCATTTTGGAGCTCTGCAGTTCATGAAGGATGCTGAGAAGTTAAAGAAAGTCCAGTAGAAGGCTCCAAAGCTGGCCACCACTTGAACCATTAGAAGAGATTAAGATAGCTGAGCTTGTCTAATCTGGTAAAGAGAGTGATCTAATTACAGCCTGCAGATACTTGAAAGGTAACTCCAATGACAATGGAGACAACCTCTTAACAGATATGGTTAATGGCAAAATAAGGGGCAACAGCAAGCAGTTGTACTTGGGAAGATTGGTGGACAATAAGAAAAATTTCTTCACTAGAAAGATAGTTTAGCACTAGACTATATTATTCACACAGGTGGGATCTCCAGCCTTAGAGGTTTTCAAGACTGTCCAGACAAAACCACAGCTCACTTGATCTAGAGTCACTAACAGACCTGCATCAAGCAGAGGGATGGACTTGAAGGTTTCCAGGGGTCACTTCCAAACAAAATTTTAATGACTCTGTGTAAATTTGCAAAATAAATCACTGATGAGTGTAACTTGATTTTAACAGTAATACTTAGAAAGGTTATGAAGTACATCATTTGTTCATGAAGTGCTTCAAATAAATGTAACCACATTAGAGAAAGGACTAATCCAAAATGGCAAGACCTCCCTTCACATTACCTACATGAAGAAACAATACTAGTTGTTTAGGACAATTCTTCACCTATTTAGGAACTGCATGCATTTACTGAATCACAAATCAACAATGAAAGGCAGTTTTTCACAGGTAGAATGTAGCCTAGACTTTAAATAGAAAACAGCATGAAATACGATTCCCTTTCCATACACTTGGATGTATTAAACATTTTCTTGTTTTGTTTTTACAGTTGTGGCACCTTTGACACAGGAGTGCCAAAAGTGATTCAGAGAAAAGAATCATTAATATATTCCCTCAACTTTTTGGCAGAACTTTCGTGCAAGTATTTTTTACTTCTTTTGAATGAGAGTGAAAAGAATCTGCCACAAAAAAACCTCCCACAAAACCAACCCAACCCAAAATCAAACCAAAAATCAAAACACCAAACCAACAAAAAAACTACTCTACAAATCAAAAAAGTTAATTTAAACCTGAAAGCAACGAAACACTGAATTTTGCTTGTTTTCCAATACAAGTATGACATGATGTTGCATTCCAACTGCCAAATAATAAATATATACATTGAATTTAGTTTCTCCTTCCTGACTACTAAGGAAACTCTTGAATATGATGCATATCCTGGCAACCTCACTGCTACAAAAAACTGTCTCATGCCATGTACATTATTTAATATTGGACTATTATTGCCTAGTGATTGGACTACTACTGGCTAGTGATTTCAAATAAACCGCATTAATTTGTAGGGTCTACCTTATCTCCTTCAGCAAAACAGTTTTCTTTTGTAATCATTGCACTAAAATACAACCACTCATCTTTAATAAAGTTAATGAGCTAATTAGTGCCACACTCATCACACACACTGCTGCAACCATTTAGTCTTACTGATTTCAGTGGTGTATCTATAGCCACTTATTGAGAGAATCCAGGAATAAAAACCCCAGTTTGTAGTGGAATTATAAAATGGCTCAGGGATAGATCCTGAGAAGTCACAGAGAATACTCAGAACTGGTTAAAAGATAATGAATTCACTGCATATGTCTATATCAATAAATTAAATAAGGGCAAGGCAACAGCTCTAATACCAACCTACACTCATCCATAACATTAAACTGCTAACATGTATACTCCAGCAAGAGCTGGCAATTAAAATTCTTCCAGACAGTGGGAGATTAAATACAATTTGTGGGATAAGACAGGTCAGGAACTGTGTGTTGTGAATGCATAAATACATTATGGTCCACTTTATTTTCTACCATGGACACAACCCTTAAGTCTTCAAGAAAGCTGTTAAGAATCAGCACTACACTCACCTGGGCCCCAAAATGAATAACAACACCACAGGTTGTATAAAGTAGCAGCAATTCAATTAGCTTGTCCCTACTGTAAAATTAGTTCTCCAATGCTCTTTATTCTTCAGCACACATTCACTATTACACTTTACTGCTTCTTCAAGGAACAATGAGTATGTCTGACATTTATTAATGTAACCATAGCTTGTTAAACATTCTTGATAAATTAAAAATACAGAGCCTTGATACTGCTGGCAATGCAGCTACAGCAAGAAAGAGACAACCTCAGGCCAATGGGTAGAGTTTTTAACCAGTTTCCACTGTGGCTTTTCTGCGGCAGCAATTATGTTGTTAGTATTTTAGTTAAGCAGTTTCTAACTAGTTCAACTTGTTCACCACAACTGCAACTGTATAACACAGACATACCACAAAGTCCTGCTCTCAGAAGCTGCAGGGATCTTCAAAAGTTTCTCTCAGCTGCTGAACAGCCCTGGAGTCCAGGCCAGTTGGAGCTCACAGGACATACACAGAGCAGAACACACCCTGCTCTTGTGAAAGTGAAGCTGGGGTGATGTGCAAGCCCTAACAGGATTGACAGAGATCCTCCAGGCCCAGAGTGTAGCCAAATATTGAGCAAGCCCAGGGGGTCATCCCCGCAAATGAACAGGCAGGTGCAAGATTCCCCCCCACTACCACACAAGAGGGTTTTTCTCTTGCGAGTTGAACTAATTTTACCTATGTGTATATGCAATCATACAGATCCAGAAGGAAAAGAACTACATGTTCTTCCAAAGCAGAACATCCAGAACGGCATGGTGTACCTTAAAAAGTGCTACAGTACCCTTACCTAAATCCAATATGCATGGGCAGGTCTGAGTAACAATAGCGTAAAAGCACATTTTGCCCATGATAGTGATATGACCAACCCACTTCCTGATAATATTTCCTTAACAATAATAACTACTTCATGATGTATAATCCCATCAAACCAGTGAAATTTAGTAAGCAGTACATGACTTGGTTTAACTGTCTCAAAAACAAAAAAAAAAAAAAAAGTAATCCTGCTATGCATTTTAATTTCTGGTCCTTAATACTCCAAAGAGCTTTTGGGGTGGTGCCTTCAATAAGCCATCTCCCGAAGTTCTGGTAATAAAAGTTTTTGTTACTTTCCTGTAAGTAGATAAAAATAAGTTATGCTTCTGCATTAGGAATGAACCCCAAAAATGCTTGATTTTTTTTCATTTTTCCTTCTAATGAAATAAAAAAACCCCAGTAATTCCACACAAAAATGGTAAAAAACTGCCACACACCTGGAACTGTAAATGGTATCACCATACTTGAGTAGAAGAGGCTACTCAATTGTGTCACTTATAATATTAAGTGAAAAAAAAAGAAAAGCTACATTTCACTCAGTGGAGATCCATACTTGCTTCAGAAAAAAAACCCTCTTATTTAAGGTGACATTAAACTATTTTGTTAAGTATAAAAAGAGCTGCCTTAGTAAAATGTTAGTTTCTCAATTGGACCAAACTAATT
This sequence comes from Serilophus lunatus, assembly GCA_013399895.1. Classification (NCBI taxonomy): domain Eukaryota; kingdom Metazoa; phylum Chordata; class Aves; order Passeriformes; family Eurylaimidae; genus Serilophus; species Serilophus lunatus. The sequence goes on along the minus strand of VXBA01005866.1, from coordinate 680,376 downwards.
TGACTTACAATAAGTGGGAGGAATGTTTAATTAGCACTATTGAATATACTCTGCAGCAGACTAGATTTTCTTCTCTGCATCAGGCAGAACTCATTAAAAAAGAGAACTCAACCTTTTGCTTATAATTACCTTTGGTAGACCGGCACTTGAGACAATTTTCTAATTGCAGAAGAGGAACCACACAAAGCTACCATTCAAATGCATCTATTAATTTAGTTTTATTTTCTGCTCAGCCTTCCAAAACTAATTATTTAACACTGAGTTTAGGAAATTGGAGAGTGAGCCTCAAAAGAGATGAGGCAAAAGGTCTCTTATAAAAATTGGATTTGAGCTTTGAGGGAGGAGGACAGTTCTAAAAGACAACTTATAAAATTGCTTAGGAAAAAAAATGCTCCCCACACAAGTGCTGTAAAGGGCATGCAGTTCAGCATTGTTTTTGTCTTCACACAGCTGTCTTATGAGATTGCAGAGTTACATGCCAAATTTAATTCAAAAGGTAAAGTTTTGCATATAGAAAAAGAAAAGAGGTTTGACATAAAGTGACAGGTTTTGAGCTGACCATAACCAGACAGAAAATACAGCTTCAGTTTGCTCTCTGGCAGCCAACAGAAAGCAATCGCTGAGCAATCACTGAGATCACTTCTGATAAATAGAACAACATACATGGGGAGAAGTGTAAAGGGAGAGTTTCCTGCTCTGCATTTCTTATCTAGAAGTCATACTCTGATTTCAGAGTACACATTCAGCAGTGTATACAAGAAGCTGTATGGAGTCCATGTCTATTAAGATAGATTTTGTGACTGTGAGAAAACTGCCTTCATGAAATGTCATTCATCATCAACTAAATGGCCAGCACAAGGTTCATACATCAATCTTCCTGATGGATACCCTTAATCCAGGTGGTATCTAAAGGAAAAGCCGGTAGTTACTACAGTCACTATGTCAACCAAATATTTCTTATTGCAAGAATAAATGCTTACAAAAAGCTTAAGACTTTGGCTATGCATAGAGCATGGCCAAAGATCAAACTACAGAGTGTTAATAGGAAAGAAAAGAGCTTGGCAGCAATTGCGAGGGAATCTTCAACAGCTACCATGATACACCTCTGAGTCTGCAGCTTTTCTAGTGAGCAATATACATGTTGTCTTGCTTAATCCAGCAAATCTCTGTCCTATTGTCATTCTACTGTGTAGATCTGCATAAACACCATTTCCTACTACTACAGCTGCATCATAGATGGGAAGCTGCTATTATGAAAAATTATAAGCACCTCCTAGAAGGCCACTTTCTTTCTGCTAACTTACTTTGATAGCATCTTGACTTATAACTTCATTGATAATTGTCAGGGATGGCAGCAGGCCTGTCAGCACCCTGGCATTAATTGATGAAATTAATATTGATAATATTCAGATATACCCTTGAAATAGTGGGTTACTGTGAATCTCAGCACATCCTTAGAAGAGCTAAAGCAGAAGAGCTATTGCTACTTGGCTGTAACTGTCGGTTGCTGATAATGTATAAGGTAAACTTTGTAGCAAGAACATTGTAACTAGTGATAAGTGAGCCTTCTGATTGCTTTTTATAGTTCTCCAATCATAGTAGTGGAAAACAGCTTTCTGTCCTATGAGGAGAAAGCTCATTGCCTTCTGTAAGGGGATAATACCAAATGCGACAGCAATAAAGTAGCCATTTTGGACAATCTTGTCTAGCAGCCCACTGTGTCGTTCTTGCCCCAGCTGTGACAACAATAAATTCTTGTTTCACTGTATCACGAAAAAAAGGAAGGTTTAGACTAAATCTTGAAAAGCGGAGCCCCCAGGAAATCGAAATCCTTTATAAGCCAAACCAGTCTGGTAGTGTTTCATGTGCAAGAAACCTTCACTACTCAGATTCACTGATCGGAGGATGTGTTTGATATTGCCTTAAGTGGAGAGGGGCTTTCACTAACAGAAAGGGGAACTCCTCAGCGGGTCTGCACAAAGTATTATTTGGTTGTAGACAAAACTGTTAGTACCTTTTAGGGATTTACACTAAAGCAGTTACAAAGTAACACCTTTTATTAAAACAAATTTTTGACAAGTGAGGGTTCAGGGTAGTCGAGGATAACTTCCGTCTACAATAACTCTTAAACCAAATAATGAAATATAAGACAAAGCATAAGCACAAACTATAAAGCTAACAATCTATCACAAATAGAGCAAAGCAAATTCTAACTTCTAAAATAGACAATTAGCACATGTGTAGGTTAAGGCCTACTCACACTGGCATCCCAATATGAGAGAGAGAGGAGAATCAGCTCATCAGCAGTTCCAGATGTAGATGGAAATAAAGCTTCTCCCAAATGATTCCAAAATCCAACTTCTTTATATACCTTTTTTTCTCTAGAAGGAGGTACAGAGGTTTTTTTGTGAGTGCCATAGCCAAAATTTTCTAAATTTGGAGAGTGAGATAAGGATTTATTGTAGACAGACACAGACAGACAGACAGACAGACAGACAGACAGACAGACAGACAGACAGACTAGATAGATAGATAGATAGATAGATAGATAGATAGATAGATAGATAGATAGATAGATAGATAGATAGATAGATAGATAGATAGATAGATAGATAGATAGATAGATAGATAGATAGATAGATAGATAGATAGATAGATAGATAGATAGATAGATAGATAGATAGATAGATAGATAGATAGATAGATAGATAGATAGATAGATAGATAGATAGATAGATAGATAGATAGATAGATAGATAGATAGATAGATAGATAGATAGATAGATAGATAGATAGATAGATAGATAGATAGATAGATAGATAGATAGATAGATAGATAGATAGATAGATAGATAGATAGATAGATAGATAGATAGATAGATAGATAGATAGATAGATAGATAGATAGATAGATAGATAGATAGATAGATAGATAGATAGATAGATAGATAGATAGATAGATAGATAGATAGATAGATAGATAGATAGATAGATAGATAGATAGATAGATAGATAGATAGATAGATAGATAGATAGATAGATAGATAGATAGATAGATAGATAGATAGATAGATAGATAGATAGATAGATAGATAGATAGATAGATAGATAGATAGATAGATAGATAGATAGATAGATAGATAGATAGATAGATAGATAGATAGCTAGATAGATAGATAGATAGATGATAGATAGATAGACAGATAGATGGCACAAGTCAAAAGGTCACGACAATTCCCATCTGGTGCCTGCTTTTGAAGACTGGTTAATGATACCTTCATATCATACCATTCCTTCTGTGCAGGTGTTTTATCTGTGTGTAGGGAACATTTGTGGGTTTGTGTGACCTGATGTTATCCGGGAAACAGCAGCTGTGGTATCTTTTTTTCCACTCAGGAAAAAGGCAGCAGGTCCTTCCTCTGTAATTCTTGTTCTATTTTATCTCCAGTCTCTTACCCACTACTCCACACACTGCATAACTTCAAGAATTGTTTTCTTGATAATAGAAATAAATAAGTTAATGTGAAACACTGTTCTTTACCAGGTGCTACAGAATCCTGCAAATCTTTCAAAGGTTATTGCTTGCTATAATGAACATGTTTAAATTAGGCTTCAGTACTAACCGCAGTGCTCAATACATTCACTAGCTAGAGTAGTATTACTGTTTAGAGTTACCAATACGTTTAATCAACTGCTTTCCTGTGAGCATCAATAAGGAAGGTGGACAAGGGCATCACAGGAAACACCTCTCCGATTTAAAGCTTCAAGCAGAGTAACTGGTTGCTATAGGTTCTGCAATAGAGAAAACATTGAGCAGTAACAAGAAGTACAAAGACGGATGAAAGATTCAGTGCTGTGACTGGATGATACCGCTTGAAATCCTCAGATACAGTTTCATCGGAACCATGCATAGGAATCCTGTTGCTAAACAAAGCACTGCCAAAAACTCTCACAAAATAAGACTTGTATCTTTACTGCCCAAAATCAGCACAACAGTAATCTTTAACAATATACTACTTAAATTTTAGCAAATAATTTTGTCTGCATTAAACAATGGAACTACTTTTCATTTCATCATAATAATTCTAGTTTTTCTTTACCACATCTTTGATACAACCCCAAATCAATCCATTCATAAAAAAAGAATAATTATATTGTCCTATGACAAAAGCCTCAGATTTACCTGGAAAACTAATGACTAGACAGGAAACCTGTGGCCTGATAATATTTTCATTTAGTTTAGAATATCTTTCCTTTAGTTTCATGACTGACTGGGCTGAAAGAGACCTTTTTCAGACTAACATGACCGATACCAGAAGCAGACTTCTTTCTCCTTAGAAATAGAGTTAGAATCAATTAAGCCAGGCCTAGGCTTTTGACATTCTGCTCAAAGAAGAGACTGATTTAAGATTCACAGTACAGAAAAATACAGGAAGACTAGTTTGTACTGTAAGATTTATTCTTAAATGAAATATGGAGAAAATGCAATTAAAGAGAATCCTAATTACATAAAAAAGGTAAGGTGTTATGATAAAAGCACGGGAATTATACTTAGCAAAATGCACATTTTATAGGTTTGATTAAATTATTATGAAGTATCTTAGGGTGAGGCTTGAATATAAATGAAAAGAAACAAGATTAAAATCAAAAGCATAAAAATTACTATATTTTATGGTGTTTCAGCAGAATTACATTTAGCAAAATAGTGAACTACGTATTTCACAGAATCACAGAGTTAACAAGGTTGGAAAAGACTGTAGAGATCATCAAGTCCAACCTGTTACCTATTACATAACCTATCACCAACCCATTACCCAATACCATCCCATCATCTAACTCATGTCACGAAGTACATCACCCAACCTCTTCTTAAACACATCCAGAGATGATGACCCCACCACCTCCCAGGGAAGCCCATCCCAATGGGAAATCATTCTCTATGTAAAAAAGTTTTTCCTAACATCCAGTCTAAATCTCCCCTGATGCAGCTTAAGACTGTGTCGTCTCATCTTGTCACAGGTAGCCTGAGAGAAGAGACTGACCTCCACCTGCCTACAATCACCCTTAAGATAGTTGTAGAGATCGATAAGGTCTCCCTTGAACCTCCTCTTCTCCAGGCTAAACAATCCCAGCTCCCTCAGTTGCTCCTCACAGGGCCTGTGCTCCAGCCCCTTTTCACAAGTATATATTTTCACAAGTAAAATTCCCATAAAGATTTTCTCTATGAATTTAACAAAGAAAACCCTTATGGTAAATCCTAAATAACAGTCTCTATTTTAAAGTCAAGTTTATCTGTACCACTCAAGTAATTAAAAATTAATGTAAATCACATTGTTAAAGGACAAATCTATGTCTGATTAATGTAAGACACAAATTTTAACAAAATACTTCATCAATGTCAGTGTATTGCTATGCTTCAGTACAGCACACACATGAGCAATATTGCATATGAACAGGAATGTTATTACATGTGTATCGCTGTTAGGGAAAAAAATATCAGGGATTTTTGCAAATGTGCCTCCCCTTTGCCCCTACAAAAATGTAAAGACACAAAGGAAAACATGATTGCAAAAAAATAAAGCCCCAGATGCAATCAAGAGAGGCAATCAAGAAAATTTATTTGGGCACCACTTTCTGCAGTTTATTATACTCGAGTCTCCAAGTCTTGTTATTCCTTGTTTTATTTATTTTTCATTTTTATTTTTAATTTTTTTTTCTTTATCTCTTCTTGGAGCTTTCCCCACACTACATGATGTAGAGGGCATTTGTTCACTTTGTGGGCATTGCAAACCATGCCTGACAGCAGGGTGGTAGGCTGGACCTGGGGGCTTCTAGCTACATGGGTCTAACTGTTTGACATCCCAGTCCAAGTAGAAAAGTCACAAAACACAGGGGAAAGGCATAAGCAGGATGCTGGAGACCACACAAGGTTTGGCTGCGGCTCACTGGTAGGAGGAAAAGGGCTAAGGGGATGAACATCTCACTGCCTGCTGCTCCAGCAGGCTCTGGAAGTGTGGGAGCAGCTGCCTATGGAGATGTCTGGGTATGGCTAAGGCCAGGAGGTGCTTTAGCCTGTCATTCGGTGAGTGCAGTGATCATGAGCGCAGATGCCTCTGTGTTCTCTGCAGGTTGACCACCTTGGCATTGGAAGGGCTGCCTTTTATACATCTTCACAACCTGCCCCAATGCAGTTGGGGGTCTCCACCGGATGTCAGCTCTTCTCCTGCATCTCTCCAGCAGATGGGGGTGCTCAGTGTTAAAGCTGGGGTTGTAGTAGTAGAGCAACTTAAAGAAGCAAAGGTGAAAAGTTAGCTGCCACAATGTAAAGACTGGAAAACCCCAAGCTACAAGAACTAAGACTTTAAACTGCAAAAGACAAACATGGGTCTTGAAAAGGAGTCTCAAGGGCACTAGAAAATGAAAGCTTAGGCTAACACATTACAGGATGGTACTGTTGAATCATCAACACTCCTGGGTTTTTGCCATCCAGAAGCAGAGCAGTGTAGGATTTTCAGAATCATAAGAACTGCTTTTGAAAGCCAAATACCACTACTTTTCAGACACTTGAGTGTGGAACAAGCAGTCAGGTAATAATATGATCCTTAGATCTATCTTCTTGGCATTCAGCAGGGTGCCACAGAAAGATTTCAGATTTGGTAGAGCAAGACACATAGCAAATACATTCAAAAAATCGAGTTACGCTGAGTCTGTCTTTCATTGAGCAGGTTTAATCTAAGCAGATACAATGAAATGTCTCTTATCCATGTTTCTACCAGTCAGACAGACTAACTCAAAACTTCCTGAAAATGAGCTGAAGAGAAAGTTAAAACCAGACCACTCACTGACATTCCTCATGTCCTATATTGCAAGGCCGTATCTTAGGTGAACATCAGTTAGTTTATATGTAGAGCAACTGCTCTACCTTGCTGTGAGGAGAAGTTTCTGCTTCTTCTGCAAAGAATTCAGGAAGTGAGGCTGACTTTTGGAAATCCCATTGCATTGTGATGAATCCATGCGAGTTGAGCTGTTGAATGAAGCTCCTCATGCTCATGGTTGCAAAAGTATGAGGAGGTCCTGTCCTGCCCAGGAGTTCCTGTTTGAAGAGGTATTTATTGATGGCAATACATTTACACTGACTGTTTCCCATTTTAAATAGTGTAATTGTTGATACTAGAGCTATATTACCAAAATTATTAAGACCAGGTGATGATATTTATAAAACATAAGCAACAGATACAGAATCTACAACTAGTACTTCTGACATAGATTACATAAACAAGTGGGAATAATTCATTAAACAGTTGAATAAATGGGAGGAAGCAGGGGAGAGTGTTGCTCAAGAGGAATTAGAAAGTGCAACGAGAAAAGCGATAAAAACAGAAATAAATTCCCAAGCCAGGGTAAAAGTTGAAATATTTATATGATAATACCAGATTTTAACTATTTTAGTGTCAAAAAAAAAAAGCATTCAATTCTTGCCCAAGAAACTCAACACTCCTATATTTCTGTAAAGAGGGTCATGATTGTGCTTGAATAGAAGTAGTAACAAGGTCCTGAACTCAATATACACAAAACACTTAGAGATATCACGTATATACTGAGGACCCGAAAGACACATGGGAGAGCACAGACATTTCATACAGGTTTTTTACAAAATTACTTTTAAGTAATGTTTATACTAGACAGGACTGGACTTTTAAACAATATCTGACATTGCTAAAACATTCATCTAAATACTAGAAGGGCAAATGTAAAACCACCTTGTTAGAAAGGTTCATAAATTATACAGCCCTTGCCCAGATGTCCCTGGACAAGAAGTGCCAGGTTACAGTATTAAGCCTGGAAAAGGAGAAGAGAGAAAATTTTTGGGGAATGCTTTCTAGAATGTTTAGGTAATCACAAGTCAAATATTGTCAAGTGATACTACAGCTCGCTAAAAAAGGCTGGTGTAGTAGGCCTGGGGGAAGGAGACAATTTGTTAACAATAGTGAGATGCACAGTTTAAAGTCCACAGTTATTCCTATGAAAAGAAATGCAGCCCTTTAGAAGGTACTTAGACAAAAGAGTAATTTTAATATATTAATGCAAAGTTTCACATTAACAGAATTGAGAAAGCCTTGAAAAAAATCTGCATAGCCGAAATGCATTTGCTAAACTTAGTGAGTAAGAGCAGTCAATGTTGCTCATAGTGGTGAAGAGAAACTATTTTTATTTTGCAATTCTCCTACTACCATTTTAGAAGAAAATATGAGCCCTATATAGAGAAGAGCACTAAACAAAGAATGTTAGTATGTTTTGAGTTTTGTTTTTCTTAGCAACACCAGTATGGTGTTTAGCAGAAAATTATTTAAAATATTTTTATATAGTAAAAATATGTAGTGTAGAATTTACATCTGCAAAATATTATACACTGTGACATTTTCATTACAATCCTGCATTTGCCAAAAGTCTCTGAAAATTGATTAAAAAACTGTATGAAATGGAACTGTCTAGCCTTTCTTCCCTTTTCTGTGAGGAACCTTCTCTTTCTTCTCCCATCTCTTGTTTTTGATGGTGTAATAGCTGTGCACTTCATCAAATCCAACAGAATCCCAGGAAACGTTTACAGTTCAGATCCACAAAAGCATGACTTTTGTAAGAGTCTGCCTAAGTCATTTGTTTCTTGCAAGTCCAAGGAAGAGCAGAGTGATTGGTAATTGTTTCTGTGGTGTTAGGAGTGCACTGGGACGCAAGAACTGGGCAAAAGGTATGCAGACATTCATTGTGACTGGATGGGGCTGCATGTACGAAACATCTCAGACTGTCATCAAAAGCTAAATACTGTGGAAAATTATTGGAAAAGATAAATTAGTGAAGGTGAGAGCAAGCGTGCCTCTCCTAGAGGTCAGAAATGATCTCTGGAAGTAGATACAACTGGGATAAGTTTGTGAGCCATCTTGATGAAGGGTCAGAATAAAAAGCCAGTCTGGTGCAAGATTTGGGAAGAAATTTCTTTAGCTCCATTTTCATTTGGCAAACCTCTTGTTGTCAGGGGCTAGCCTATATGCGGGTAGCATCGTTTGTCCCTCCTGCTCCCACCTTATGGCATTCTGTAGGTATTATCTCTTGTGTTGCAGGCATGCAGCTTCCTGCGAGATAGGAAAAGTGTCTGGGCATAGAATAGTCCATGAGCTGATCTTCAGTGTTAGTACTAAACGGAAAGCTTTGCTGTAAGGCTTCAGGCAGTTGGTGTCGATGGTTCCCACATCCTCTTCTCATTTTGTGTGTGCCAATGTAGTTTAAAACAGAGAACTAATTTCACCTAGACCTCTGCACTATACATTTTCTCAGCCTCACAAAGAAATACAAACAATCACCTTGGTTGATGGAACATCGTGCTGATGCAAGAATATTAGGGAAGACCAAATGAAATTAGAAAGAAATAAAACTCTAAGTCACACTGCCCAGCTGTCATATAGCTTTATAGTTTGGCTTAAGTGAATTTTTTTGTCATACCAGCAACACAGAAGTTGTTGGGGGTTGGGGGTAAAAAAAGCAAAACTACACAACTTTCTAAAGCTAAATTTGCTGCCTGCTAAAGCAGTTTCTTTCGAGATGGACAGTTGGAAAATGACTGTACATATAAGAAGACATTTGCTGCTTAGCAACTGACCCAAGAGAGCAGTGCACAGCCCAGCAGAGCAGTGAGGCTTGAGATGCATCAGCGGGAAAGGTTGCCCTGCCCTCATCCTCCACGGCAGCCCCAAAGGCCCAAGCACAGGCGGCAGGTCTGATGGGAAGCCCCAGGACAAGGTGTTGTAATAACTGAACAATATAAAAGAACTGGGATGAGATTTGCCTGCCCATTCCCTTGCTCCACGAACAGAACTTGGGAAGGTTCTCCGGCTGCTGTTGCCCTCGACTGCCATGCCCAACCCAGCTGCTGCTCCGAGCTGCCATTCCAAGCCACTGTTCCAAGCCACCATGGGGCAGACCCTGTTCAGCTGCCACCACCTCAGCACATGCTACCCATGGAACGGTCCCGGCTCGCTCCCCGACCACATGCCCAGACCGCCTCTGGCGCTGCCATGCACTCAGCCCAGCTGCCACACCTGCGCCGGCTTCACAGCAACCCTGGGGAGGGAGGGCTCCGCCCAGCCTGACTGCCACCACTGCCATCACTCTGACCACCACGGGAGAATCCCCACCCACCACTCACTCAGCTTCCTGCCATCTACCACCAAACCACCAGAAAGCCCATCAGAGCCAGCTTCTGGCTGCAGCTGTAACTGCACCAAAAAAAGTCCAGTTTTCTGTTTTTGCTGAAGGGAGAATGACTCTGGGTGATATTATTCTTTGTTACTATTTGGTTGTTGTTTGTTCTGTCTTGTTATCCATTTTTATTTTTTAGTAAAACTTCTATTCATTTTTGACACTTTGATAAAATGTCTCACAATTTCAAAGTCACAATAATTTGAAAGGAGGGATTTTCCATTCCAGGAGGTCCTGCCTCCTGCAGACATTGTCTTAAACTAAGACACCAGCCCTTCAAACCATTCAGTCTTCTTCCTCTTGTAGGAGTAAATACTTAATTTATTTGCCATCCAGAATACCCAGGTAAAGAGGATGGTGAAAATCATGCTGAGAAAGTACTGTGAGGGATCCTTTTCTCTTGGGTGTTTTTGCTTATCTTGAAGAAAAATCCTTTTGAACACTGAGCTGGGACCAGAGAAGAATGTTGAAGAATAAGGCCAGGATATACAATTTTTTTAAAGACAGGGAGTAAAGACAGAGGTACCATCAAGTTACTCTAGGATAACAACTTCCCTGATGTCTATAAATGTTTCCATGTACTGAAGCTCGAGACACAAGCAGAATTTGTAAAACACTGAGGCATTCTACTGTTGCTACTTAGCAATGGTACCTCTAGAGAAAAGCAATCCCACAGGTGGAGACAGAGTCAGAAGACTAAACAGAGAGGTACTGGAGAGGTCAAGCAGACAGAGCAGTGTCTACTTGACACCACTTCGGTACTTCCAATAATGTCAAAATAGTGTCAGCTCCCTGCTAACTGCTTTATATAACGGCCCATACTCCAAACCAGGACTTCTTTTTTCCATATAAAAGTAATATAAATGTTTTGTGATATTACCGTAAGTCCTTTCTAAACTCCCATTTGCACATCTGCCTGGTGCCTACCCCAAACTTCTCTGAGGGTTTTGACCCCTGACTTTAACCCATCAGTTCTGATTAAACCTCAGCCTCAATTCTTCTCCTAACACTTTTCACTGTGCTCTCCCATGTCATGACTGGCCTTAGCAGAACCTCCAATTCCCTGCCAACACTAAATGTAAAAGAAAGAGAAATTATGTTTGCTACTTGCCAGTTATGTGAGCTCCCCAGACTGCTCAGTTCTTTCTGCTCCTTTTGCTTATGCTCCAGATAAGAGCACAGCATGGGGGAGGAAGGAAGAGGGATGAGTTCAGCATACCTCTGTAGCAGACTTAATTGGATGCTTCTGCCTCTGAAAGTGGGCAAGCAAGGCAGCAGAAGGCACTTTAATAAAAAAAAACAAACTAGACAGGCCTGATGGAAAATGGAGACAGACTGACAGTCCTAGTTTTGATTAGCATCCCATACATTTAAAAAAAATCAAAACACTGACAAGCTTCTCACCTTAAGCAGATATTCAGGAAACCAGTGTCAAATTAGGTTTTCTTGGGAGCACCAATCAGGCTCATGGCAGGACATAAAAACATAGCCAGAAGCAATACTTCACAAGGGACTTTCCACACAATTCTGCTTTCATCCACAGAACAGTACTGTTCAGTGGCCCCACTGCCTCTGGCAGAAAAAGATGGAAAAAGAAACAGCAAAACATTCAAGAAGACAGGTGAAAAAAAACCTCAAACCACTTAAAATGGCAAAACCAAGATACCTGGTGACAAATGCTGTAAAAGCAGTGCCCTGAAAACTGATTAAGACAGTTTTTTCCAGTGTGTGCTGAAAGGCAGATGTCCATCATCTTCAACAGTGTTCGTATCAGGGTCACTGTAGATAGGATTTTTCAATAGTAAACTCCATACTTTGGATCTTGTGGCATTAAAAACAAAAAAAGAGGAAGGGGGAATGAGGAGAGAGTTCCATCATATCAAAGATTTCTCTCTCACTGAGTTTGTGAAGACACTTTAAAAGTCAGTATGACACCTGAAAGCTGTGGGGAAGGAATAACTGACAAAAAAGAAATTAAAAAGGACAAAGGACAAAAGAGTTAAATTTTTCTACTACAACTGAGCTTTCTAATGCCTGTGTAGAAAACAAAGTCTTTTTTTAATGATAGCAACAATGCAGTCTAATAAATCAATGAAAAGGGCAACTGGCGCAGAGTTTACAGAATTTAAAATAAAAAGAAAACCCCCACAGGAAATTACTCAACATTCCCTGCAAAATGTTCACCATTTAATACCATGTTACGTACAAAGTATACCATTAAAACTTTTCTAAACCATCATTGATTCAATATCTCTATCACGTAGCTTTGCATTTGTGGAAATCTTTAATTTTGCAATTTCTAAAATACTACTTTCTAGTGTTTTAATTAAACTTCTGATAAGTAACAGAGAGCTTATCTCATTTTTCTAAAACGTAGTGCACACCAATATGCTATATACATAATTCCTTTCAGTCAGTCATTCAGAAAGTGGGCAATTGAAATGTGAAGTACATTTGAGATAAAACTAGAACCTGTAGATTTACGTTTTAGTCACAATGCTGCACTTCTGTACTGTGTTCTTTTGCTAAAATATACTAGTACTTTGCCCGTTTTCAACAGTAAGTGCTTCATTTCACTTTTAAATTTACTGATGTTTATTCTTGTAATTCAGAAATAAAGAATATAGAATTGCACAGGATCACCCAGAATACATTCAAGATAATTTCTTGGTAGAAACATGTAAAGAAATACAATTGGCAGCTTCGAAGAATGGAAAGTGCCTCCCTATCTGATGTGGATTAACCCTGAATGGATGACAGGTACCCACCAAAACCTCCTCAGCTGGACAGAGAGAAAATATAACGAAAGGCTCGAAGGTTGAGATTACCATCATGGGCAAAACAAACTCAATTTGGGAAAATTAGTTTAATTTATTATCAATCAATTCAGACTAGGTTAATAAGAATAAACCCAAAATCTAAAAACAGTTTTCCTCCCCCTACTCCTCCCTTCTGCCCAAGCTCAACTTGAATTATCTATCTCTTCTCACCCACTGGCACAGGGGGATGGGGAATGGGGGCTGTGGCCAGTTAATGACGCGTCACCTCTGCCACTCCTTCCTCAGTGGGAGGACTCCTTACACCCTTCCTCTGCTCCAGTGTGAGGTCCCTCCCATGGGAGACTGTCCTCCATTAACTTTTCCAGTGTGGATCCTTTCTACAGGCTGCAGTTCTTCAGCAACTGCTCCAGCGTGGGTCCCTTTGCACAGACTGCAGTTCTTCAGGAACAGGCCACCCAGGTTGACCCAGGTATGTTCCTGATAAAAACTGAGCTATGCAAGGATCACCAGTTCCTGCAGTCCTGAGCCCCCCAAGGCTGGGGGCACCTGTCACTTAATTCAACTGTGATGCTGTTTGCAGAATGATTTCATCTGAAATAATTTCTATTCTGTTAAAACTGTGAGAGGTGAGGAAGGGTTTTGGAATGTTGAGAATTGCTGTTCCAAAAAAGCTAAATTTTTCCCTCTTTCGAGGAAAAGCTTCTTTGCTGGGCTACTGAATGCTTCAGCCTTTAAAATTTACTCTTAGAGGACTGAAAATCAAAGACTCCTCTGCCTGTCTCAGATCTTTCCCTGTGACAGAAGTATTTTAACATGAAATACAGAATAAAGTTATTAATCTTGCAACTAAATCCTGGTTAAGCCCTTCAGCTCTGTTCACCCAGGGTGATCCAGCATGGATCCATTCCATGAAGTGCAGTCCTTCAGGAACACACTGTTCCAGCGTGGGTCCCATGCAGGATCACAAGTCCTGCCAGTAAAGCTTCAGCATGGGCTCCTCTCTCCATTGTGTCCACAGGTCCTGCCAGGACCCTGCTTCAGCATGAGCTGAAGGGTCACAGGCTCCTTCAGGCATCCACCTGCTTCTGTGTGACATCCTCCATAGGCTGCAGGTGGATCTCTGCTTCCCCATGGACCTTTCTGGGCTGCAGATCAACAACCTGTCTTACCATGGTCCGCACCAGGTCCTGCAGATCTCTGCTCCAGTGTCTGGAGGACCACCTCCCCCTAATTCAACATGACTGAGGTCTAACTCACGGGCATATTAATAATCTAAGACTTACAACTGCAGTGTGTTGATCTAGGACAGAATTCTTAATCAGTTGCTATAAAAGTTAATTCTCAACATCATTTGAATAAAGTATGACATCATTTGCTCCCCCCAAAACACAATTGTTACGGATGCTTAAGTCATTATGGTGCTCCCAATGCTGTGCCGTTGCTCTCATTAAGACTTAATCACTATGTGTACATACACAAATTTTTCTGAGACTAAGAACCCTGCCGTTAAAGGCTGTACCATCTCAGTACTCCTTGATAAATAAAATACAGAAAAACCTACAACAGAATTCTGACAGTTGGGTGGCCAGTAAAATTCGCTCCTTTGCTGAAACTACAATCAGAAAGATTGCAGTTTTCTTAAAGAACACCTCTTATGTCATTTTTCAAGTAGTATAAATACTTCTGGAAAGTACTTCTGAAAATAGCAAAAGGATTTCACATTATGATATGAACATTTCATTTTTTTTAATTTGTCCTGCTAATAGACAAGAGTGAAAATGTGGGGCAGAGGGGTGACTGTTTAAGTTTGATTAAAATTCCATTCAGAACAAACGGAACTTTACAAATGTCTGTGAAACAGCATGAATTTTCAAAGTAGGTATATGACAATTTAGCCACGAAATTCAATTTATCATGCTACCTGAAGAAGCAAAAATGTAGCATCTCTTACTGTAAATTAGAGTCATAAGAAACAATCTCTGCCACAAATACAGAAAAATTGCAAGGAGCTATTTAAAATAGGACAGAAGAAAATCACAGTTTGTTAACAGGAAAGATATCTCATATAAAAGCTAATGAAAACGAAAGCAAAATTGTAACTGAGAACGTGTAATTTGTCTCTATAGTAAAATATACAGAATGGGTTAATAACTATTCCATTTATCTCCTGAAACTGCAATTTTATTATTGCTGTGATCTCTTCTAAAAACCTAAGAACTCAAACTTAGTAGTGCTCTTCTGATCAAGTCACATTCAATTGCACATGTATGATAGACCTATTCATAGTTAACATAGATGAATGGAATAAATTCTCTTCAATTATAAATTGCAAGCAACTGTTTTTGCATGTTGTGGATTCCCATTTCAAAATAACCCTTCGTGATATTAAAAGTAGAAGAGTAGCCAGCTAAACTAAAGCAGATAATAGAAACCAAGGAAGGGATAGGGAGAGAGGTAAAAGGAGGATATCTGTTACACTGGTACACTAAGCCAGCACTAAAGCTGTATACAAGTAATTTTCCTGGTGAGAAGACAAGAGATCCAGGACAGAACAACTGGGACTGGAATTAAAAGTAACCATGTCCTGCTCTGTGATAAATCTTCTATTAGTTTTGTTGATTTAGGAGCAATATTAAAGGCTGCAGAATAATGAGAAGATAAGAATCCTCTCAGCCAAAAAAGTAATCAGAAGATCTTGCAAATGAAAATGCTAGTGAAAAGATAATTGGAAAAGATGGAAGACATTTACACTTTCAGTAACATTCTTCTACTGAAATAAGATCTTGTCACGCGTTAGAG
This sequence comes from Serilophus lunatus, assembly GCA_013399895.1. Lineage (NCBI taxonomy): Eukaryota > Metazoa > Chordata > Aves > Passeriformes > Eurylaimidae > Serilophus > Serilophus lunatus. The sequence goes on along the minus strand of VXBA01005866.1, from coordinate 664,546 downwards.
TCTTACACAGGAATGAAGAAATTTTAATTGTGGCACCAAGGAAAGGTCTGAGTTTTCCACTGAGAGAGCTCAAGGAATTTATGGAGTGAGTTCCTGAATATTAGGAAGACCTAGACTTGCAGAGAAAAATTGACACTAATATTTTTGTTGCTTTGAATTATTCATCAATGAACAGAAACAAAAAAATACCAAAACAAACAAACAAACCCCAAAACACTGAGCCATTTTAAACTATCAGTTTTATGTGGGTAAATACTTGCTTACCCACTTGTATAAGAACCTTTCTCTATGAAAAAGGACACTTGTAGAGCCTGGACATGGATGAACGATCAAGCCTTTCCACAGCTCACGAGGTAGCAGGCACAGCAGGAGTGGGGCAAGCGGCAGCTCAGCAGAAGCAACAGGTTCAGGATAGGTAGGGAAGCCTGGTTGCTATCCCTCTTCTCTCAAAGAGATCTGGGTTGAAGACTCCAGCAAGCACTACTATTATGCTGTTTGAGGCTATTCCTTGAGAATAAGGCCCAGCAGCAAGGCTTCTGGCAACATCTTTACTGTACACCCTTATAACGGGTCACATCAGACATTGTAATCCCTTGTTTCAAACTTTGTGCCTGGGCAGCAGCAAAATTCTTGATTGCATCAGTGTTGACAACAATTAAGTCTAAAGGATCTGGGGTAAAAGGTGTAAAACAAAATACTGCAAGCAGCCATATTCTTTCATTTTTCCTCGTAGGATAGCTGGGAATCTCAGTTGGCTGGAACTGCCTACAGAGCATCCCAGATGAGCCAGGTTCAAGGGATGGTCTATGCTTGTTATTGTTACTTTATTTGGATAAACAAGCTCCCAAGGAGGTCAAAATTATGCTCTCAATAACTTTGTAAAAGAGAATTCAGGCTTTATTTTAAAGGCTGTTCATTTAGGTGCTACATGTGGAATTAAGTACATTGAAAACACAAAATTTAGGAGAGTAATTTTTTTCCAGACAAATATACTGCAAACTCAGGGCATAACATGGCACTCAGAGCGGGCTGACAGGATTTTTTCTTGAATGTGCACTTCAATAAGTTCGTGTACACATCAGAACAAGCTGAAGGTGTTTTCTTTACAGGAAGACTTTAGTAAACTGCACTTAAACAGAAACGCAATACACAAATTACTGTGCAAATTGTTGCCAAAACGTTTTAGTATTCATTTTGAAAAGCCTGGCTAAAAGAAGAAACAATGAATTCATACCAATTTATAACATTTGAATTACACTGCAGAATTTCTTGGCTATTAGAGCATCACAATATGACTGCATAAAGTCAGACACTGCAAAGACAGCAACTACAATGAACTATTCTCTTTGCATCACCTCATTTATTGCATTTCAGCGTTGAAAGTCAAACAAATGAGAGGACTAATCAAAGAAGTGACAGTGCTAATCTATCTCTTCATCTGAGTTTTGAACAGAATGTACTTCCTTAATGATTTCAGTCTCTCAACTTTATTGTTACTCGAAAAGCATGTATGAGACAGTACATTAATTGTGATCTGGAACTGTCCCTATTCACCAAGTAAGTGTCTGTTCTATAATTTGTTTTAAACTAACTAACAGAGAAAGCAGAGTGTATTATGCTGTAAAACCTCTGATTTTTTAGAAGTTTTCAGTTATTTACAAACATTATATCAAATTGATAATTAAGCCTGAAATAAGAGCACAGCATTACTGGGCTGCAGTAAGGCTTTTATAACTAAGCATCACCAGTGAGTTTAGAAACCAGGCAAAATATCTGTTTAGTAGATAGGCAACTGATCTTCTGTATGTGGCTCCCAACTGTGCACCATTGGACAGAACTCTGGACTAAAACTCAGGACACCTGTGACAATGCAATTCATATTGGTGCATAACAAAACTAAAGATGCTTAGCTGTTCTTGAGATATAAGATTAGAACAAGACAGGCTAAACAGCAAGTAGGCTGCTAGACTTTGCACCCCTTTAAACTTCAGTATAAAATACTACCAAACTTCAGTCTATTTCCATGCTGCATCTCTTCAATTCCATGCTCCTATCTCTTACAGCTTCTACAATTCTCACTCTTGCATGAAACTCTGTTGAAGTATCATTCCATTTTTCTGCACCTCCTTCTCATTATGGAGGAAGCCTGACTTCTTCCATACACAAGACAGAAAGATTCCTCTCCTGGGAGTCACCCACTAGAGTATTTTTCTTTCTGTGGGAAGCCTACACTCTTAGTTATTGGACTTAGAGATGTCTGCACCAAATATGTCCCAGGATCGCAGAAGGCAGAAGGGTGATCATATAGTTAAGAGAGTTCAATGCCTTCCTGGAGACCTGATTGAATTTGATCTCTATCTCCTCTGCCCTGGAGCTCTCAGTCTTAAGCAAACTAAACTTGTCACAGCAGTTCGCTGCATATTCTGTGCATCCATTTGCTGAGATCCAGATTTACAGAAATGCTGATCATGCAAAAATGTACATCCAAAGACACTGGAAAGTCTGTTTTCATAATAAAAATAAGTAATTCCAAGTACTATATGCATTTGAAAAAGTATACAGAATTAAACAGTTAGACAATGTGACAATTTAAGTTTACATCTCTCTGTAGGTCTCTTTCTCTATAAAATGAGGAAAGATTATTTCCTGTCAGCATATGCTTTTCACTGCATCTCTGTGATACTTGTGAAACTCATCCTGCAGTAGGATACTTTATTTCAGAAATTGTCTTTTCAGGAGAAAATTTAAATCATTCATTAAATAAGGAACCAGATGAGACATGGAGGTGTTTTTATGCCTTTTTTTTTTTTTTTAATCCTGGCCATTGAAATATAAATATCAGTGCAGAAACCACACTCTTTTGCTGAACACTTTAAGGTTTGTATTTCAATATTATTCTAATGCTGAACTAATTTCCATTTCTGTATTCCTAGGTTTTTTGTACTCTCTGCTATCCTAAAGCTCAGCAAGTTATATATCACAGAAAAAAAAAATATCAAAGGGCTTAGAAATGAGAAATATTTTTGGAATATTAGAAACTATGAGTTCAGTTTCAAGTTCAGATTGAACTTTCACAGTAATTCACATTTTATGTGCTCCTGCTCATCCCACCTCAATTAAAACTTGTACATTTGCCAATAAAGATGTAGAGATCAGCAGTTCATTTATCACACATTTGCTCGAGTTCCTAATTTCCAAATCATGTGCCCATTCCAGCTACTTATCACACAGCAGTGTTGGAAAGACTGATTAAAGACCCTGGTTTCTGTTGCTAGTGACAGCTATGATAAAAGCACTTAAAAGGAAAAAGAATTGGATCTAATGCTATGAAAGTAAGGTGATGAAATACAGCAAAGTTTTTAAGTCTCAAGATGAAAGTACTTTCCAACAAGACAGATGCACTTTTTCTGATAAAATTAAGGCTATGAAAATCTGGCTTGCTAAACACAAATCCTGGGAGTTAAAAAAAGGCAAACCACGATGAAATGCTTAAATGAATGCTTAAAATGAAAAATGCTAAATATTCCAGTAGCCAAGAACTAAAATGAATATTCAGTTTGTTTACAGTTTTCTAAAGAAATGTTTTCTTCATGTTCAGATTAAGCAGGAAAACTAATTGCAGAAAGACATGTCGGGGAGCAAGGAATTAACATGCAGTAGGTAACAACATGGTGTGCTGCAGGGATAGGCATTCCTAAGGTCATACTGATAAAGTACTCTGAATCTGCCTTCTTGCTACATAAAACTCCATACTCAGCTGTGAACTAGTCTTCCTTCTTACTTGCAAACTAAGAAGTTTGAGATTTATCTCTTACTTTTTTTTGTTAAGTCGTTCATGCCTTTAGCAGCTGCATAGCACGTTGTAAAGTGTATAAACCTTTCATCCACTTTGGCAAAAATTCAAAGGAAATGACTGAACACTTAAGCAATGAGGAGAAATCTAAGAATTACATCTGACTCTCCAACAGATTCTCCAGAATAAAATGAAGTCTGACAAGATCAGGAGCATTCATGCAACCTGTTCAGGGAAAATGCAAGATATTTGTAAATTAATGTCCTGAATGAACAATGCATTATCTTATTTTTTCACTCACTCAAGAAAGTGCACATCTCAGATGTTTTTATTATTCAAATAGACATTTTCCGACCTACACCCTCAGTTTTCTAGACTTAGCAAAGTCACTCACAGGTTCACTAAGGTTTCTGCCTGCAGAAGTAAGCATGTGGAAACAACACACTAAGAAAGTTATTTGGCAATAATAGCTACGAAAGACAGCTGAAGACCATCGAGTTAAGAATTCCTGATTTTAAATGAAGCGTATGACATTTTGGTAATCAGGTCACGATCACGGACTGGTTAAAGAAAGATGTGCCTATATGCAAGTGTTTCTGTGTGTCTGCTTGTTTGGGGTTTTCCCACAAAAAAACACCACTATTTTAGATCCCAAAATTCGTTAGTTGCACTTTGTTACCATTTCTTTTACTATACGGACACAAGTATGACCCTGTCTTAGTAACAAACTGTGATAAAAAATTGCTCATTTATTAAATTTGTGGGATTTCTCATAAAAGAATTTATCGTTTGTTAAATAACGTATGGTAGTGTTAGGTTATTTAGTCACTGGTCCAAGGATACTTTTCCAACATTACTTTTTTTCATCTACCAATAAACTATAAGTTATCCACCTTCATTCTCAAGACTTACAACTATGTTTACTGTACTGGTGAAAGCTTTTGGCATAACACCGGTGTAAAAGTACTCAAATATTTTTTATGTCAGTAAAAGTCCCGGAGGCAAATACAGACTATGAATATACTGTGGATGCAATCACCATGTCCTTGATTCCATGTCAAGCTGAGACCCAAGTACAATTATTTGGCCCTTCTTTCCTCCAAGTTTTAAGTGAAGAAAATCAAGCACCTGGGTGCAAAGAAGTTGGAAAAGAAGAGGAGCAGCTCAAAGTCCCCCCTGCTTCTCAGTTCGTACAGACACTTTTTGTTGGTGTATTTAGACAAATAACTGAGTCATTTGAGCAATTTGGAAAAAGTGTCTCTTGGTAAGAATGAACTGCATCTACGGGCAACAGACTTCTTTAATAAAGACAGTACAGATTAGATATACATATCTTTCTTTACTAGTCCTCTCTTAACTTTATCCTGCAGTCTCCAGCAGTCTCATACTTCATTCAGAAGTGAAATCATCTCTTAAATGTTGGACTGATCAGCCTAATAAAAAAGATGTAGGTTTCTCTTGGATCTTATTTTTTGCAAAGGACGTCTCTGAGGCTACTTGCAGTTTCAGAGGAGTTTAGTCATCTTTTAGAAACTTTTTGCAAAACCAGAAGGGAAGAAGCAGAAGGGGAAATGATTTTTTCCCCATCTAGTTTGATTAATACATCTCAACCCAAACTTCCATTTCAGCAACATTCACAAATTAACCAAACTAACATTTTTGAGCAAAGAACAAAGTGAGAATCATAGGAAAAGAAAAACTGCAGTAAGAAGTTGTAGCTGGAACACAGAATCTCAGTGGAACTGAGACATCCAAAGAAAATTCCTACAGTGAATTGTTCCTTCTCTAAATAACCAATTCAGCAAGCAAATAAAAATACAACATAACATGAGATCTCTTTCCCATTAGAAGTTTCTTGAATATTTTGATGTTGACTGTGAAGAGAAAGAGGTTTCTCCTATCTCATTTTCTTTCTTCAGATTATACAATACTTGTGTGTTTCCCAGTCAACAAAAGGGTCTTTCTGGTAATAGGAAACCTACTGGTAGCATGCAACAAGCAAATGGATTATATTCATATGACTGTGGATTGACTCAGGCTTTTGAACTCATAATAATGAGACCTTAATCCTAAAGCAACAAAACTCCAATGGTTTTCCTATCAGGGGGGTCAAAGTTTCAGCTAAGGATCAATAAATCAGTGTAATTTCCAAGTTTTCTTTAAAAGACCATATGGAATCTCCTGAAATAACAAACAAAAAAAACCCAAAAAAACCCATGCCTTTTGTTATTTCTAAAACTTCATCAACTACAGACAAATGAACGAATGCCTTGTAATTTATTCACTGCCAACAGCATTTCTGGCTATTTAAAAAAGTGTCCATGCAGGTAAATATAAACATGCAAAAACTTAGTCTAGATAAATAATATTCTAAGTTATTGTTATTATTACATTGTAGGTATTTTGAAGAAATTCATTCCATCAAAATATATCTGACACTTTCTCATGGAGAATTAATGCTTCAAGAAAGGTCAAAATGCACTATCATATTGTAATAAATGAAAACACATTTTCTCAGGCATTTGAGGAAAAAGCTTACATATCATAAAATCACAAGTTTATTTGACATGTTAACTAAATAAAAGATCAGTTTTGCAAACAGGCAAAAAATGAGATTTTACAGAACATGATTGGATAATGTCTCCAAATAGCTTTCCTCATTGCTATCATTTGCATATTAGCAGTTTTCAAATATCTTTTCTTATATCTCTATGTTTTTACAGACAAATCCAGATAAGGAAATGCTCATTTAATGATAGAATCAACAAAAGGAGCATCAGTAGAAGTCAGACACTAAAGAAGATTTGGATCTCAGTGCCTTAAATGTCTAGCCCCCGCTGAAAACAAAATGTCAGGCATGGAAATTTGTTTAAGAACATGTGACAGAGTTCTTCGTATAGAGCTAGAATAACAAAAGCCATATATGATATCATAGCATTTTAAAATACAGGTACAAATGAACATTCTTTGCAAACAAGCACAGAAATATAAAGAACTAAACTTTATCTCCATTTTCTACTCATACCTCAAGCAAAATAATTAATTATGCAGTTGAAAAAGACATTTGATATAGAACTGTTGCCACCTACTTATATGAAAAGAGAAGGGGATATTTAAAAAAAAAAAAAAAAAAAGAAGAAAATTTCATTATAAAAGAATCCAATGATCAAACACAAATAAAATGCTTGGCTGCAACATTTAAAATGGAGAACTGGGGAAGTCATTCCCATGCCCTGCCCATGAACCAGGTCCTAAGTTCTCTTTAGCTTTCCCAGGTACACACAGATTTTGTTTTACAGTGTACAGAGTCAGGAAAATTGGTCAGATCTGCTTTAATGCACAAGGTAGTTTTCCACCTTCAGCACAGAATTGTATTTAGCTCCCCATAGCTGGAATGTAAAGCTAATGCTGCAATAAAACATGTCCAGATACAAGCTGGGGTTAACTCAAAAGCAAAGGAAGCATTTTACTGAATAAACTAACAGTATTCAAGATCTCCACTTTACAGGGAACATTGAGTCATGTTAAAGTTCACATCTAACATTGCCAGGCTCTCTGTTCCTTTACTGCATAAAGTATTATTTCTTCCTAATATTTGTATTCAAGGCAATGACTAGAATGGAATACTATTTCAGCTGTGAGAATATTTGTCTGTGTATCAGGTTTTTTTAAAATTCAACACAATTGAGTAGTGATCAACAATAATTCTATATTTGTATCGATGAAGTTCTGCAGCAGCTTTCTCAAAGTAAATCAGCAGACACACAGAACCACCGCTGATGCTAACTAGTCATAGTCTGGTCATGTGTTTGTACCTGTGTAAGGTGCACTCTAAAGGATGCTGACCTTAACTTTGCAAATGTAGCACTGAACATTTAAAACAAGATGGTAGCTTCTTCAGCTTGAAAAGATATTGGGGAGTGAGGGAAGTGGAAAATTTGAACAGTGATGATCTTCTCAGCACAGAATTTAATGTTAACTTTGTATTCCACTGCTAATTTTACAGCACCAGTAGTGCTATTCAGTGCTATTAAATTTATGGCTGATAATTCAGCACAAACAACTAACACATCCATTTGTTATGTTAGCCAATAGCAGAATAGGCAAGTGGGTGCACTTAAAACTTTATAGAATAAGAAATTGAGTTCACAGTACCCTGATGTCATAAAACACCTCTATGTTCATTTCCAAGAGAAAAGGAAAGTATGTCAAAAGCCTTAACTAACCCTGAGAATGCAAGATCCCAATCCGGGAAATACTGAAGCCTGCATTTTTTTTCCCCATACTTCCTAAAATGTAGCTATGTGCTGTAAACACAAATATCCATAACAAGTTGAAAGCTGAATTTTTTAGACAAAAAATGCAAAGCTATATAACTACCACTAATATTGGTACTAGTTGTATTACTTATATTTAAAAGTTAACCTAAGAGTTTGATTTGCAATTTAGCTTTAATTGATACCAGTTTTTGTTGGAAGAATGCTACAGAAATACAGGAGTTTTTTATTTATTTTTTAAACAATAAGCTTGGTTTATTTTGCTGAATTTATTACAGAAAACACCTTACTTCTCTCAGGGCTGTTGGTGCTTTTCAATGGCTGGGGAAACAGAGGTTTCTAAGGCGTTTAAGGTGTAGGTTATCACCACAATTCATCAATCTACCTACAGGGACAGTATCAAAAGTTCGTTATCTGCCCATGGCATTTAACTGTGATTTGGAAATGTTCATGGGGTTTGGGGTTTTTTTTAGAAATTATATTTTCTTCAGTCTTCAGTACCTTCAGACTCTCATATCCAACAACTTTCTTTGTATGAAGTTAGCTACAGTTGCAAACTACTAGCCAGTAAAACCTACCACTACAAGCTGAAACAATCAGCAGACACCAGAAAACACATTCCTAAGAGCTACTGGCTTGCTTTCTGATACCTGCATGATGGTTTAACGTTTATTATTCTATCAGCTGGCACAACATGCTGAACAGCACTAAGGCTATGTTCTGCATCAAGCCTGTTGTGGCAAACACTTAAGTGCATGCCTTGTTTGGCTTGACCTTCTACACATTAAACTCAATCCAACGTAGAGATCTACAATACAAAGATAGTTCAGAGAAGTATCTTATTCAAACAGGCAGAGCAATTATTCAGCACACAATCAGCTTGATAAATATATATGACCTAGTTTAGAGCTGTCATTTTAGAAATGGAAGAACTACAGGAAAACTAGAAGGTTGTGCGATGTTCAAATAATATATTTTTCTCATTAAATGCAAAAATATATTCAGATTCTATGCATTAATCTAATTCAAAAACTATGCATGTTTCCTTTGTATTATGCCAAGAATATATTACTGCATAAGAGCTATTAGCTATTAACAAAAGACATTGTCTTCACAGAATACAATGTGATGATATAATTTCTCTACTCAAATCATAAACCTTTTAATCTTTTCAATCAAATCTGGTTTTTAATTCCTTGAGCATAAAAAAATTGAGGCATGTCTTTTCTACTTCTTCCCATGAATCCACATCCATGCAACTATTTGGAGAAAGGAAAAATGAATGAATTTTTGTGAAACTGTAAAAGAGACATGACACCAATTTGAAAACGTGTGTGATGAATCTCAGATCAAGCATAACTTTTTGTGGAATTTATACCTGTCCAAATTACAAAAGACATTCTCGTCACCTAACATTACAGTTTATACCTGCAATACCAACATATTATGCTCCTCAGAAATTAACTTCTAATGTCAGCTGATGGCAACTCCTGATTTGGCTTGCAAGCATGTGTGTCGCAGACACCATTTTTGAAATAGGCAGGAACCTAGGAGACAAATTCCTACTTCTGTCATAATCTTCTTTGAAACAAACAAAGGTGAGGAAGAAATGAGCTCTGCAAACATCTGAAGGAAGAATTTAATGGTCTCCACAGACACACAGTAGATATAAGAGAAAGCAGAAGGCTAGAAAATAGTCAAGAGAAATTTTAGATGAAAATACAGATTTTTGGAGAAATCAACACATTATGGTGAATGGGGCAACATCAGACTGGTGACCTGTCAGTAGTGGGGATCTACCGGGCTCCATCTTTGGCCTTGTGCTCTTCAACATCTTCATAAATTACTTGGACACAGGACTAAAGGGGATCCTAAGCAAGTTAGCAGGTGACACAAAACTGGGAGGAGCTGTTGACTTCCTCAAAGGCAGGGAGGCCCTGCAGAGAGACCCTGACAAATCAGAGGACTGGGCAATCACCAACCCTATGAAGTTCAGTAAGGGGAAATGCCTATTCTGCCCTTGGGGTGGGGCAGCCCTGGTTGTACGTTCAGACTGGGGAATGTGATACTGGAAAGCAGTGCATGGAAAGAGACCTGGGGGTCCTGGTCAATGGCAAGTTGAATATGAGCCAGCAGTGCCCTGGCAGCCAATCAGGAGGGCCAGTCATGTCCTGGGGGCATCAGACACAGCATCACCAGCCAGCTGAGGGAAGTGATCGTCCCACTCTGCTCTGCACTGGTACGGCCTCATCTTGAATATTCCGGTAGTTTTGGTCCTCACAATGTAAGAAAGACATTAAGCGTCCAAAGGAGTGCAACGAAGATGGTGAAGGGCCTTGAGGAGAAGCTGTGTGAGGAGCAGCTGAGGTCACTTGGTCTGTTCAGCCTGGGAAAGAGGAGACTGAGGAGAGACCTCATTGCAGTCTGCAAATTCCACATGAGGGGAAGAGGAGGGGCAGACACTGATCTCTTCTTTGTAGTGACCAGTGACAGAACTGGAGGTTGAATGGCCTGAAGTTGTGTCAGGGGAGGTTTAGGTCGGATATTAGAAAAAAACACCCAGAGAGTTGTTGGGCGCTGGAACAGGCTCCTCTGGGAAGTGGTCACAGCACCAAGCCTGAGCGATCTATTTGGATGATGCTCTCAGGCACACGGTGTGACTCTTGGGGATGGTCCTGTGCAGGGTTGAGTGTCAGAACCAACAACCTTTGTGGGTCACTACCAACTGGGTATATTCTGTAATTCTGTGATTTTGGAAGATCAAGATTCAGAATCTAAGCAAAGAACTCAGAAACAAGTAGGAACAGAAGTTACAGGAACACAGAAATACACTATAAAGAACTAGCAGTATTAAAAAGGGTTCTAGGAAAGAAAGGGACAAGCCCCTTTGCTTTCCAGCTGAATGTTAGTTGTAAGCAAAACAAGAAGAGGTAAAATACGGAAGCTAAATCAGGAAAATTAGTTTTCTCCCCAAGTAAAAGTTTGCTCTTTTTCACCAGCTCAGAAATATTGATATTCCTGCAATCCCATTCCTGTCCCACAAACTCAGAGTGATCAGAAAAAATCCAGCAAGAAAGCTGCAGGTTGAGCTGCAGCTGCTCTCAACATTGAATGGAAAGGCAAATGAAGCCTCAGGCAGTAGAACTACACTGACAGGAAACTAAATGGAAAGTGTTGTATTAATTAGCATGAAATAGATATGCTACAAGAGTCAATGATGCCAGCAAGATTCTGTCATTCTCCTGTCCTAAGCAGTTAACTGTGGTTCAAAGAGCTGAATGCATCTGCTCTGTCTCATGCTAACCACAACTCGTAAATCTCTCTGCAGTCCTTTAACAAAGAAAACTCAACTAAAACATTCTAGGTTAAAAAGGAAAATCTTACTTAACATTTCAACAGCACAACTTTCAGATGCAAAGCATTTTAAGAACCTTTCTGGTCACCATAACAGTCTTCAGAATTAAAAACAGGAGCTGAGATGGGCTAAAGCTTCTGCTAAATTCTGAACCTTTTCTCTTAACAGAAGACTACATACAAAAGAATAATGAAACTATAAAAATGAAATTTATATATACATACATAGAGACAGACAGATTAGATAGATAGATAGATAGATAGATAGATAGATAGATAGATAGATAGATAGATAGATAGATAGATAGACAGATAGATATGTGTAAAGGTATTTGGCAATCCTTGATGTTGGCTCACTCATTGTTGGACATAGCTCACAGTCTTACCAGGGACAAGACCTGGCAAATGGCCACTGCCCTCAGACTTCAGACTCTGCCTGGCCTGCTTGTAGCAGTCCCATTGCCCCAAGATGCACAGCAATGTTGCAAGACACTCAGATACAGACTGGCAGAGCTAGAGGCTCCTTAATAAATGGCAAACTCTGAAAAGGAGAAAAAGCAAGTGTCCTGATTCCAGCAAAACAATGAAGAAACATGTGAGAGTGGAAGGACAAAAACTTTGCAGTTGAATTCCTATTATCCGGAATTTAACAAAACATCAGTGAAATGGTGATTGGAGAATCCATCTTAAATAAAAAATCAAAGTAATTAAACAAAAGCTGTACATGTATGAACTATGTAAACATTTCTATCATCACAGTTTCCTGGTAACAGATCAGATTTTATCTTCTGTATGTTTCATGGAATAATCTTAAATCAAGGCAACTTTCACAAATGAATTTTTTCACATACTAATTTTTTTCAGCGTGAAGTTTTGCCTGGTGAGCGAGTTCTTCCCCCCTTGATTGCTCAATCCTGAACCTAGTTCCAATGGCCATTTAAAATTTGTAAATTATGTCATATTTAAACCTGAGTATTGTTTTTCACAGTTTCAGTTAATGTCAGCAGGAGCTGGGGTACTCTTATCCCCTCGAAGAAGTTTGAATATAGCTCTCAATAGAAGGTGAGGAGTACTTCCAGTTTCTCTCAGTCCTTGACAAAGCATATATATATATCATGGTGGTATGTGAGATTAAGCAAAGTACAACATTTAACACATAATCTACATGGGAAGATGCTCATCTAAATATAAACAATAGGCCATTTAATACTACACTAAGGCCAAGTATCACCAAGTGCCCCTGTTTTCAAATCCATGTGTCACAGGCTGCACACTCCCCACACATTCCATCCATTGGTAACACAATGGTATTAAAGAGAAGGTAGCAGAAACTTAGAAGCAGATTTTAAAATGGCCAAAGAGACTTCCATGAGACAGACTGACAGAATTCACACCACAAGCATATTGCAAACCAACTATTTCCAAAGAAATACCTGTAATTCATACTGGATATGTGCTATCCAGAGTTTTTGCAACAGTCAGAAGGCACCGTGAAGGGTTTACAGCTACTGTAAAATCCCCTTTGATGCTTACGACTACTGAAGAGGATATTCAACCTTCAGTAACACTTCATGTTTTCCACTGTTTTATGCAAGTACTTCTAGAGTTTACAATGTCCAAAGAACTACCAACTGTCCTGACAGAAGATGAAGTAAAAAAAATTACAAATGCATAAGAAAATACTGTGATTTTTATAGATCTATTTCTAAGAGAAGTTTCAAAAAAAGAAAAGAGAAAAAATTATGTAAATTTGCCTTTCTCATAGCTGAAACTTCAGCCTTTAAAAATAATCATCTTAAGAACTTCAGTATAATTTTATCCATACTTACATGGCTAAATTCAAGACACATGAATAGCAATTATATTATTTTAAAAATTAATAACTCACTACTCTTCTCCCAGACTACAAATTGCCAGATACAGCACTATGTTAGTAATCATCTGAATGCTTCTAATGACTTTGAGTGCAGTCACCTGCCTGAAGTAATATAAAGTAAACATTTATCTTCAACTGTTAAAATAAACTAAACACAAACTCAATATTCAGACACATTCTTGGCAGATTACTGAGTTCAGATAAAGACCCCTACTCACTTTTCCAATAATCTCACAGTTATGTCTTTACCTATATGCATCTTTCTACTCAAAGATTAAACATACTTCAAATTTTCTGATGATTGCATGAAAATGTACAACATTAGTGTAGATACAACTGTTTTTTTTACAATCACTTTTCTGAAAACAGTAGACATCTCCCACTGGCTAAGATCCTATGCCAAAAATACTTTAATTTCAAGTTATATCAAAGATTTTCCTCAAGCATATTAAAAAACCAAGAGCTGTTATTACAAAATTTGCATTATTTAGAAGATATTGTTATAAGCTTCCATCATATCAGAGAAAAAGCCTTAAAGTTCTTATTTTTCTCCTCATAATAATGGCATCCATACTTTTTAATGGTAACTGTCCATTCACTTCTTTAGGACTGAACATACTTTTTGAAAAAGTAGAAAACGTAACTTACCAAATATTCAAAGAAAACTTGTGTGGAAGCTGATACTTTAACTTCACCTCTTTTTAAATTGCAGCCATTGATTTTTCTGCAGTAGGAAAATCAACAGGTCCAATTGTTGTGCTTACATGACAATGTTAGACAGCAAAATCGCCTTGCTGAAATTGGTCTTAAGAAATAAAAATTCTTTGTTTCCCTGTACCAAGGTCAAAGCAGAGACATTTTGTTATGCAACAGATAGTAGTAAGTTATGATTTTATGTGATGACAATGTGGTTGCACTGTTCCACGAAAAAATCAACTCCTAAAAACGTAGTTAAGCAGGCAAATTGGGGAATGATTGAAATAAACGTTTTGCAAGTATATGTATACCTGACCTCAAATCATTGCTGTTAAAGCAAAATTTTCCTCAACAGCCCATTTTTTGAAAAAGCTATTCATCAGAAGGCTAAAACAAGAGGTGATAGACTGCATGAATACTTCTGATTTTAGAAATACATTCACACTCGCTGATCTTCCACACAAAGAAAAACAATCCAAAAAGATTTTTGTAAACCTTCCAAATACAGATTTTAACAATAATTACAGGAAAAATATGACTCTGTAAACAAATCATCGTTCCTTTTTCAATGAACGAGAAAGTCTTTGTCAGAGTGAGCAAATTACATGAAAATAGACATGCTACAAACAGATTTATATAGAAATGCTTAAGAACAGAAAGCAAGTACTACAGCACAGAGGAACTGAGCTGCAAGATTTACTTTCAAATTATAACATTCTTGGTATTACTCCATTTTTGTTTTCTTATCATTTAGCCTGATGTGTCTAGAAAATATACTGCACTCTGAAGTTCTGTTTGCTTCACAAAGTTACTTCATTGCTATACTAACTGCAATTTGAAATCATAACACACTTCCCATTCTTTCAATTTTTACCTCAAACTCTCTTCTCTTTATCATCTGGGTTTATTAATTTTCAAATAACATCCATCTTCACAAAGTAACATGGTTTTGAGTGTCATTCAATCAGATTTTGAATTCAATTTGTGGAACGGAATTGATGACTGTTGAAAGTTTTCAAGTAAATTACATCAAATATGAAATGTCTTATTCACCTTCTTGTTGTGAATGTAAGATGCAAACGTGTAAATAACTAAACAGGCACCCTAGTTCCATCTACGGACCAAGTATTCTCAAGTAAAATAGATCACTTCCTTGTCTTAAAAAAAACTAGTTAGGTATTTCATATCTCAAATAATGCTGAAGATGAACAAAGACCTTTTGATTAATTACCCCAAATTCTAATGTTTTCAGCTGTAACACTGTAGTAGCTAAAGTTCTGTCATAGTTTCAGTCATCCCAAAGCACATTTAAAAATGAAATATTTCAAAATATATTTAATATATTCAAAATATTTTAAATATAGTGGACTACAATAAATATTAATATGGTATTGCACATTTTCACTGTGCTGCAACAGCATGTTTCACTGTCATGCACTGCAAGAGACTATAAAGTAAAAAACAAAGGGCTGCATATTAAGAAACTGTTAATTATGCTCCATATTTAAGTTTTTATATCAACTAGTTTATCCATACCATAAGGAAATCAAGATATCTTTTCCAGTTTACACATACCACATAATTTGTAGTCAGAACTATATGGATTTAAGTATTTAAGCTTTATTAGATGGCAACATACGTATCTCTCTCTTATTTGTCGTTTAAGTCCAAAAAAAGATTTCCTATGACAAAAAACAAAGCCTTAGCATTGCCTCAAGTGTTTACAGGCACAAAATGATGAGATTTGTCCTCATCACCAATAGCATCATTGAAACGTGGGAGCTGGGTGGAGAAGGAGAATGTCAGCAGTGACCTTTTCCTGCATTCCCCACGCACTATTTGGGTGAAGTATTGAGGAATATGTGTGGTGCAGGTAGCTTAGTGTGCAGATGCAGTGACAGCGGCAAGTTGAGCTCTAGGGGCCAGGAACCCAAGGCAAGAGACTGTGACCTGCCAGACCCTTTGCACAACAAAGGGCACAGGGACCTGTGGCCCAGCCAGCGGACCGGACACTCAGAGACACAGAGGAGCTGACAGCCCCGACTTTGCCACACTTAGAACGCGAGGATGTAAAATCCCAGGGGTCCCTTTGTTTCGGGTCCCTCCTTGGAAGCACCAGCTTGGGCTCTTATTTTGTTATTGCACCATGATTAAATTATCTGGATGCCTGAGACTCTGCTATGGGAAAGCTGAGGGTTGAGCTGGTGAGGAAACCTGGTCTGCCAGTGAGTGTGGGAGATGTAACTGGAAACGTTCCAGCTCAGGTGGTGCGAGTGTGACTACCAAAGTGCCTCCTGGGTTGGACAGGGAAGTTTCCTTAACATGCAGGAGGACAATACACAGCAGTTTCTCAGTAGGGAAAAGGAGGAACAAAGGTTTGGTAGGACAAAGAGGATAACGTGTGGAAAGCCCAGATACGTTGGAAATATGGGGGACACGATAAGTGGGACAAATTTAAAGGAGTTGCTGCTTGATTTACTTCTGTGGTGGCAGAGGGCTTATTTCATCATTGGTTAGGATCTTACTGCCAAAGCTGTCCTTCAGTACTGGTCACTGACATATGAGACTCTCAATTTATTACATTTTCATTAAATCCTTGTAATCTGAGTAATTTGAGGATTTCACAGTAGCTCAGTAGGATTCAGCATAGCTGCATACAATCATATCAACCCTCACCTACAGAAGTTGTCTTGGAACCTTGGTATTGAGATCAGCTTCAATTTCCATAAGCCAAAGGACAAGGAACTGTTCAATCAGCTAAAAGCCAGCAAATATGAAAAAGTAGTAGGTCCAGATCAGTGGCACTTCAGAGGGATTTATCACTCAGAAAAGCTAATTGATATCTTGATTCCCTCCATCTAGATTTATTTCAGGAGACAGAAAGCTAATTCTACAAGTCACAAGAATGCTGTCAATTATTAGTGTCTTGCCAGTAACAAGAAAAAGGCTCTGAACTCACTGTGACACTACCTCTGCAGCATGCACTTAAGAGAAGGCTGCACCTTCTATTCACGTTTAGTAGTATTTGTAACATCTCATGTTTGGATTTGGCCTGCTGGCATGCACTTATCCAATTTGTTTCAGAATATACTGGGAAACTACAATTAAAAGGACTTCATCCTTTTAGAAGAGTCAGATGCCCACGTGAAAACCCCTGTGGAAACACCCAGGTTTTCCTCACTTGCTGGACATGTGCTGAACTGGAGCTTTCAACTGTCTAGCATTTTTCTTTTTAACACAAACTGTAGGGCTTTTTTTTTTTTCAAATAGCTTTTAATTAGCATAATCCATAATGCACATAGATATAATACATGGTGTAACAACTCTGTAATAAGGAAAACAATTTAAATCAAGAGATACATATTTCATCACTATCTTCATCACTATCACTTGTCAAACATTTTGAAGGGAGCTAGCATTGAAGCTTCCTGCTCTTCAGAGACTTACTGTTTTTCAACTCAGCTGGACTTTTTGCATTGTCCATTCTGTTCTTGGCCTTAGCTTAAATGTATATTGATTTTTACTTGATCTTAAGGTTCTCACTATTCCAACATGACACGACAGAAGTAATGCAGGTTGAACATTTAAGTGTTACCGTGCCTGGATAACACAACTGATTAGCAGTAACTACTGTTCTCCCTAGCACCTTGTCCTATTTTGTGTAATTCTAGTAGTATTAATTGCATGTGTTAACATATTGAACCAAAGTAGTATTCTGAGGAAAGTCTTTCAGCCTGAGGGCTGAGGAAGTGCTGTCACTAATCTTTCAATTAGGGTAAAGAAAAAAAAACAAAACAAACAAAAAAAACCCAACCAACTTAATAGTTCATGCTACTATGTGGAAAATGGTCTCAAGCAACCTTTTCTGTATACCCTTTTTTTTTTTGGCAAGACTGGTCTCATTTTGTGATCTCTTCATGATTCAGTGATCAGATGCAGAGACTAGGAATGTTGTTTACTGCATTGTTCCTGCACTAACAAGTTTTGACTATGTTTACTTAATAGGTAAACTATTTGATTGCCATGGCAGGAGTAGCGTGTTTGTTCATACATTGCTCACTGTATTATCCTATGGTAGAGAAAGTATTTTCTCTTGGGTTTTTTCATATTTAGAAATTATGTCAAGTTGTTGCCCCTTATTTTAGAAAAAACAAAGAAAATAATCTAGAAGAGTCCACACATGATTTCAGCAGCCTGTGTTCCAAGTAGACAAATACAACATCAACCAGCACTGTTTTTGATCTGATTAAGCTGATCGCTGCTGAACCAGACAATCAAGACAGTAACTGTACTTAAAACTCAAGCTTATGTCAGAGAAAAATGAGTTTCGGATTGTCAGGAGAAAAAGCTGTAACAGCAAGAGCTGTTGACGAGTCACCCCAACAGAAAGCTTTTTCATTCAATTTTACATGCCATTTTGATGAAGGGTAGTTCTTAGAGCCTAAAGAAAACGGCTTTTCTCTCAGATCATCTCATTGGTACCCGTGAACAAATATAGAAATAAAAATGAGAAATAGGAACATGTAGGCTTACTAATATAAGCTGTGACAGATTAGGATGATGACTTCTACAAATTAAGTGTCATTTATGTTTAGTGCAGTGTCCTCAGGGAATTAAGACACAGCCCATGCAAAAAAGCAAAAAAAATTGTAAGGCAAGTAAAACAGTAAGATACAGAAGTCACAAGTCCAGTCACCTATGCTGGATTGAAGTCAATTTATATTTAATACTCCCATAAAAACAGATTTAAGATATTCAAAGGTGGAACTTCGGTGTCACAAAAAAAAAAAAAAAAAAAAAGGAAAGCATGAAAACAGTGAACAAGATCAACTGTCACACAAAAACAGACCCAGATGAGGTATATACAATGTAAAATCATATACTTATGTATAACTAATGACAGAAGGATCCAAATGCAGTTAAAAGCAGTAAGCATGATCCATCAAATATATTAAGAGTTAATAAAATGGTAAGATCAAAAAAACAAAACCAAAATCACAAATCTGACAGACATAACCACTGCAGGTGCTAAGCACTAAGAAAGCACTACATGGCACAGGTGAGCATCTGCCCTTTCTATCTTTGGCTCCATCAGTTGTGAAAACACACAGGTACTGCCACCCTGAGGAGCAGTGATTTAAAAATACATTCTTCCAGCTGTAGACAGGGGCATGCAGTTGCACAATTAATTTTAATCACAGTATTGCCTCTAATTAGTTTTGTGGTCTTGAACAAATTAGCACTTTGCTACAGTTTTTGAAGTTGCAAAGGGTGAAGATAATACTAGCCAATGCTACAAAAGTGTTGCTAGATTTACTATTCAGAAGCAGTTTGAAAATTAATACCACTGTATAATCATTGCATTTTACTGCAGGTCTGAATGTAACCTAATAACTAGCATTCCAACTGCCATTTTCTACGTGTACTTTTTTTTTGTGTACATGCAAAAAAATTCCCTAAAGTTAATAGGCACAACAAATACTTACCATAGGGAGAAGAGACTTGTGTCTCCTTCTCCAACCTAGAAATCTCCATTCAGTAACAATCAGCTTAGTCTATTGCCAGACTATTATTGTCAGAAGATTATTCTTGTATTTTCATTATATCAATGCATTGTGATATTTTTACTAAGTTATAAAAAATTATGCTATGGTAAGGACCAAAATTTGATTTCCAACATACCCCAAAGAGGCAAACAGATTGAGAAACTCCTGTTACTCTAAGCCTCCATACCAGACCTAGTATCAAATCCCTTGAACTAACTTTAAGCCACAGGTAATTATACAAAGTCTTGGTGGAAAATCAAGATGTTTCTAGTCCTAGAGGTGGTCCTGACAAATGGCATCTGTATCTGCCATGGAAATTTCAGAGAAAGCCTTCCCACCTCTACTGATACAGGATGTTTGTGCTGCTGAGAGACTTTCCAAAGGCCAAGGGAAAACTCTCAGTACATGAGCTTTGCTCTTAAGTTTGTACTGGAGAGAAAGGACCTCAGTGTTAGGTCATTTTCTCCAGTGAAGGAAAGTTTATGAATAGACTGTACTAGAAACAAACAGCAATGTAAAATTAAAGAATAATGTCCTACTACTATTAGGTAGAGAGAAAACTGGAGTGAATTTATCCTTTTTTCACAGAGTTCCTAAACTGACCTGAGATCAAATTCAGCAGCGCTGTAGCAGTCTTTATAAAAACCTGTGAAAAACATTGATGCTGTATCCTATCACAGGGAGAGCGAGCTTCAGAAAGTCTTCAGTACCCAGACCCCATTCATTTCAGTGCCTTCATAGACTATGAGGATTTGGCTGAGACAGCTGAAGCTAAAACTGAGCCTACCTACACCAAAAACTAAGACGAGCAGACCTACGAGCAGACCTTACTAGGCCCACGGCCTGGAAAAAGCTGGAAAGTGATGTGGTCATTTGCACCCACAGCTGAAAACCGAAAGAACATACTCTGATGGATGAGGTTGGGGTCGGGCTGTTTATTTTGTAGAGGGGGTGGGGTTGGCATGTAGTGACCAGGAAGGATCTAAAAACAACATATGCAAAGTAGCAATGCAAAGAAGCTCAATACTTTTGATTGGGTTATCTGCTGTGGAGCTTGAGCTCAAATATCCTGGGTTCAGTGCTGCTTGGACAACCCTAGTAAGCTGCAGCATTCACAACCCCTGTACTTACAAGCTTAGACAGCGAATGATCTGCGTACCCAACACTAGGAAGCCAACACTTGTCTCACTACAGTGATAGACGTGCTCAAAGCCAATAAAACATCAACTGTGTATTTTGCACAGAAATGGAAAGATGTGTATTGCCAACATAGATTCTTCAGACATACAACAGAATACAAAGACAAATTAATGGTAAGCAACACCTAGTTTTACGCTTGTGAAAATGAAAATTTTACCAGTCAGAGTAAAACAATACTATAGAAAGGATCACTATTGACCGGATATCCTGAAAAGGATCAAAGGTACACTTCAATATCTAATTTTTCCTTACAAGTATCACCCAAGTGGAAAAATGTTCCCATTCCAATCATCTGGTGTTCAATCTCCCAAAGACAGACAAGCATGAAGAAAACAATTATTAACAAAACCTCATCACAGATTCAGAATCCAGGTTTCCTGTGCATGGAAAGTGCTTAGATTACCTAATTTTCATGCAGTAGACAAATAGTCCTGAGAAGAGTCCTATTTGATCAGTGTTTTTATTAGAATGAGCAAGCTTCCTAATTCAGAGTGTACATCCAGAGGACTCAAAAGAAGCACTAACTTCTAAGCAACTTAAACCATTTGTTATATCAGTCTGTATCTGACCTACATTATATTTAATGCTCTCTGGCAAATAAGATCCAGTTGCTGAAGTAACTTCTTTCATATTAGAAGTTGAAATAAATACTTCAGGAGACTCCCTAGTTGTATTAGCTCAGTCAATAATACATTCTTACCACCATACTCTTTAACAGAATAACTGTACTTAATAATTTAAATGAAACCAGAAGGCAACCTCTGAAGATAGTGTTAGAAAATTAATTTCTTTTAAGGCATCACACTCTGTGCTGCTTTGGGTACTAGTCTTTTTATTGCCTGACTTTGATTGACACATCAGATTGCTCACCAAAATTAAAAGTATCTCAATGGCAGGAAACTACGATCCCTCTCACTAAATAACATTAGTATTTTCCCATGGTGACCATTATTTGTCCCATTCCTGCTCAAACTCTTCTTAGAATTGCTGCAGTGCAAGATCTCTGTTTCCAAATAAACTTAATTGGTATTGATCACACCCATAAAGCTTATTTATGTATTGAACATAAAGATATTCAGAGTGTAAGTCTGGTTTCTGGTACTGAAATGAAGGAAGCAGTAATAAAATATACAGGAACCCAGTTGATGAGGGTCTCTGTACACAATTTAGAGAATAGCCCACTTAGGCATATAAATAATTTTGATTTGCGTACACACTGAAAAACTTGAAAAAACAATGGGAAAGATAGAAAAACATTACTTTCATGAAGAGTTACATAATCTTAGGAGGGGGGGAAAAAAGACAGCATCAAACCTCGTGGTCTGGAGTTACAGTGACAGAGAAGGCCCCTTAGATTTTGGCTATATCCCTCACCACTGGCATTTTTCTCTCACAGAACTTTCATGGGTCCTCATCAAGTTCTTATAATTTGTGTCTCCTCCTCACACCTCCACTGTCAATCAGAAAAACAAAGAATCAAGACAGCATATACAAGAGAGATATTTATGCCTCTCTGAGCCAGACCTCTGGTACAGACAGCATTACAGACATTACAGCATTAAGGAGTTTCACAGAATCTACTGTTTTTTTAGATAGGCTTCAGTGGCAGTTCATCAAGTATTTTGAAGATGTAAACGTTTAAGCAGTTCCTAAAACAAAATAATTAGACCCTTATACCAGGCTATATATCACAGATTACCTAAAAAGATAGAATTATTAGAATGCCACGAGAATGTGCAAAACCATGCGACCACTCTTACATAGCAAAATAGGAAGCTATGCGCTTACCAGAAGAAACACAGAGGCTCATATATTTGTACACTGCAGAAGTTCAAAGCTCAACAATCCACACAAGGAACAACAGAAAGAAGGCAAAAAAACCACCCTCCTCACTTTGATAAACTCATTTCCATTTAGTATCTTACGTAAATCTGTATTTTTAGTTCAGGGATTCTCAAATGATCATTTCAGACACATTAAGATTTTCCGATGGAAGAACACAACTACGGGCAGCAAATATAAACCTACTGATAGTAGATCCGCTTTTTAAATTACTTTTTGTGGATTCCTCAGAAGGTAGCCACAGACCTCAGGCTGAAAGCCAGTAATTTACTGCTTCTGACCTTGCAAAGAACTCTTTGTGCCACAAGTTTTATATGGCCTTCAAAAACATAATTTACTTTCAAAACCCACAACATAAAGAGTAAGCTGAAAAATACCCCTTTGCATTAACAGGTAAGCAGGTTTTATTTAATTTTTACCAGTGCTAGCAGTTCACTGGATTGTATCACAGTGATTGTTCCAAGTCTACTCACCAACTTCCAGAAAAAAACACCATCTGACATTTCAACCAAAGCCTCTAATAGAAACCTCACATTATACTAAGAAAAAGCAGTCAGCAAAAGTCCCACCTGAACAAATAACCCAAATCCAGAGAACTACTGAAGGGATAAAAGGCCTGTATTCATTTGCCAAGCAACGAAATGTAATAAAAATGTGAAAATAGGTACTTAAAACTACCAAATAGTCAGAATTGTTGTAGACCAAAGCTATTTTTTCAGTCTAAATACCATTGAGGTGGATGTGTTTTTCTTTCATCGACTGGAAACAAAAGCCATGCTATGTCAGCATACAGTCTGCTAAATAAATCAAGAAGGTTAGTTAAATATATGTTAAACTGTTAGAGAAAAAGAACATTCCTTAACATATTTAGTCTTCCTGAAAGTTACTGGGAAACAAAAATCTAACCACAACTTATTTTCAGAGAAGAAATTAAAGGAAGATCTGTTGAATTTATGAAGTTAAACAGTAAAATCGTAAAAAGACAATAAGAAAATAAAAGCAAAAACTTAAAAAGAATTCAGAAAGAAAATAGGGAAAAAATGGTAGTTACCCATGTATAAGTCTCCCTCAGTAAAACATACAAGGATGAACAGAAAGATTATCATGCAAAGAAGAATTAACATTTTCAGTAATGTCACTCAAGGGTGATTTTGTACATTAAACACAGATGCCACACTTTCTTATCAAGAATTCAAGAAGCCTTCCACGGGGAACATATATTCTTCTGGAAAACAAGTTGGAGCTACATTTTAAAACTAGAGAATTGCAATCTTTCCAAATATAAAAGAAAAAATATTTACTCAAAGCAGAATTTACTGGGATTAAATCTGATGTTAGGATGCCCTCTTCAACCATAGACTCAGAATATCCTGAGTTGGAAGTGACTCACAAAAGAGTCATTCAAGTCCAACTCTTGGCCCTGCACAGGACAACCCAAAACTGAGCCATGAATTTGAAGGACTCATGTCCTTCCTTGAAAAAAGTGCTTCAGTATTTGTAAACCATGGAAAGTGAAACTATAGAAATATGTGGCAATTTATCAACACTAAGAGCTTGTTCAAATGTAATGGTATCAGACATGAACCCATCACAGCCCATTCTTAGTATGGATTCTCCTGTTCAATGAGAAATACAGACAAGCAGATGTGCAAGTCTGTCAGATTGGTTTTGAAACAGATAAAACTGCCATACTCAGGCCATAAGACCCCTTTCCTCCCATAGCTCAAAATATAAAAGATAATCAAGATGATGCCTCTGACTACCTCCCCTAAAGACCTTAAAATGGTATTACAGTGGTAAAGTTTTTGAAGCACACACACATGAGAAAAGCAAAGTTCACATAGTTGTTAAAAAAAAAAATGCAGAATTCAGGAGATCTCAGTTGCCTTCTGAAAGCTGCTCATCCTTCATGAAAGCTGAAAGATTTCCCCAAAGCCTAGGATTTGGAACTTCTTTTCCACAAACCATACTCATTCGACTGACTTGTGAAATGTGGTGCTTTATTTGAAATTGGATTCTGTATCTTCTTACCTGGCTGCAACTCAAGCACCAGAAATAAACAGCAGCTCAGAGACAGAGGATTAACTTCCTTGGAGCAGTATTAGATTAAGTGGTAGAATATAATCAGACCAGAGGATAAGCAAAGAACTTCAATACACCCAGTAATACAGAAATGCCCAGAAGTCACCTAATATGTGTATATTTCCCAAACAAAACTGGACAAGCTTGGTTGACACTATGTGGCTGCAGTGACTGCAGAATAACAAGCAAGCTGCCTTGCAGATGGCTCTCTTGTAGCCAGCCATACCTCTCTCCTTCGCTCTAGAAAGCCAGTTAATGCAAAACAGAAAAAGAAAACAACAAAATTAGAGTCACAGCACTCAGATACTACATTGGTACAATTTATCTTGCATCACAAATCTGCAGGAACTTAATGTCATTGTCTCAATACAAAAAAAAAGCGAGGAAGGAAGAACAAAGTTGGAAGTCTGACTCTGGCCTATACTATTTACCAAAAAAATCAAATTTTATTTTGATTTTCTATCACAAAAGCATTACTCATCTGGTAATGTAAGATTTTTTTTTTGCTAAGATCTGGCAAGGCAAAGACAGAACAAAACAAGTAACTCCCAAAAGGTAAGTGATTATGCTACAAGACACAAACAAAAACTATAGGTTTTTCTGTGTATCTCAATTACTTTGGTATCGAATAGCACGTGTAGCTTGAAGATTTCCTCCTTTTGGCTTCAGACCTACACTGTAATTTGATTAAGGTAGTTCTCTTTCCCAGCTTTCAGAAGAAACAAATTTGTACTCATAAAACATTACCTTAGCAATTGGAAGAGTATCAACATAATGATCCATACAACGATAACTGAAGTCACAGTCAAGTATTTAATCTTGCAAACTATCAAAAGAACATGGCAAGTTATAGAAAAAAATGAGGCCAATATGACAAGAAAACGATTTCCCAGTCCTCCTGTGTAAATTAGAGCAATTTGCTTTCCATATCACACTTAAGCCATGGAAACAGGAAATACAGCATATTTCCTTATGTCATAAGGAATTCTGAACCTTCAGACCACTGCCTATTTCAATGTACGCCCCCAAATGTAAATGGCCAGAGCAAGAAACAGCCCCTTGCTTTACTTTAAAACATCCACAAATCTCTCCTTGCCTTGAGGACAGCACTTAGTCCTCCTAAAGCTCAGACCATCACATCATTAATTCTATTTTGCCCTCCTCAGTAAGTATTTCTGGAGCAGTAGGTGGTAACTAAGAAGTGCACATCCCAAAACCCTTACCACAGGCAGAAAGGAGAAATTCAGTTTTACCTTTTAAGAGGCAAACATTAATGCAATAGAAAAACATATAATCAGACAGAGAAGAAAAAGTAAACTCTACAAACTAACTTTAGTGAAAGGATGTAGAAACTTAGGTCAAAGCACTGCACTGCAGATGAGTCACAATTCAGTTGATCAAAATCTTTTGCCTCTTCTCCTTTATGATCATTTGAGGAAGAACTCTGCTTAATTAGCTAATTTACATTTTGTACGGTCTTTTTCTAATAGAAATAATTTCAGATTTCCTTTTTCTCAGGATGCAGTTTTATGGTCTTGGGATATTAAATTCACCTATTTTAGATAAGCTGCTCTAGCCCCCTGTCACTGTGCAATAATCATAACATACAGGTATACGACAGAAAGAGTTTAGTGCAGTTTTATAAGATGTTTTATGTAACGTTGCAGTGAAAGGCTATAAAATTCTGCTTACAGAAACCAGTGTTCTTCAGTACACAGAGTCTCCACATCTATTGCTGTGCCCTGCCATGCCAGGCTGAAATCACCCCTCCTTTGCAGACTCCAGACACATTTCCCCTCTTCTCCTGCTTTGTATACATTAATCAGAACAAAACCATGCTACCGCTCCATTTCAAATCTTCAGCATAGATTTGTATTTTAAATTCTCCTTCCTCTCCCCTCACACTAAAAACAAAAAGCCTGGGTACAGGTAACATTGCACACATCCCAAATAATATCCAACTTCTCTTCAAGCCAAATACTACAGTCCAGCAAATTTGCTTTCCTGACACCTAAAAAATGTCACAGACTTTGTATTTATCTGGAATTGTATGGTCTCAGAACTTCTCTTGGCCACAGCAAATTTTAGCTGTGATAACGACTGCCTGGAAGTCAGGTGACAATTGCCTGGCTCGTTCAACTTCATTCTATGGGTAACACGTATGCAAAGGTCTGGCAAACCTACATAGTCATTGCTTAACAAACAAGCTGTACATTAACTGGGGCCAGAGAAGGCTGACTATGAACTTTGACTTATTGTTAGTGGGTGAAAACAGGAAAACTTTATCTGGGAACCAAAAAAGAAGTAAGCAGGCTCCTATAAAACAGAAAAGTGCTGCAACCATTGCAGAAAAGGAAAACATTAATGCAGTACCTCAATGCAAACCTGTTATCAGCAAAAGGAGAGAGAACTTGCTTCACACTTAAAAGGAAAAGCTATGCAGCAATACCAGGAGTTTCTAAGATCTCATCAGATGGTACAGAAAAATGGAAGGGAAAAGAAACCCGATTGAAAACCTTCCTTCTTGTCTCCCTATCCAATCAGATTTAGCTAAACTAGCCAAAACAACTAGCTTTGGAATCAGAGACAAACTTCAAGTATTCAAGTAAGCAACTCTCACTCATAACTTTATCCAAAGTTTGAGCATACAGAAATAGTGACGCTTCACTGACAAGTAAATGACTTCTGAAACCCTACCTAGATCAGAGAGGTTAGGAAAAATTATGGTCATCTGTAAATGCTTATACCAGTAAGAGTTCAGGAAGAATACACTTCTGCAGTTTTGTTTTCACATAGGTTAAATAAAAATTCATGAATAAAATCAGAGGCTGCACTTAATGAACAATTCACTGTATTTGCTTCTTTTGTCATAGTCACCTTTTAAAAGCACACCTTCAAGGCTGAGGTGTAAACACCCAGTATCATCACCATATTCTACCTGGATCAGTTTTGTGTACACAGCATTATGCCTCCTTGCCATACATAATGAAGACATTTGAGAACCACAGCTCAACTGAGAAGCCACTTGCACACCACTTCTAACACCATTAACAAATGCTATGTACGGTCAGAACAATTGTATTAAGTTCACCAATACAAGCATTTGAACTTATATACATATATCCTTTAACAGTAGTGAAACATGGTTTTTTTATCCCACTTTCCATATTAAAGCTTTCCACTTCTATAAAACTTTCTCATAATTTTTACTAGCTACATGGTATGGTTTCAGCTGGGATAGGTAATTTTCTTTTTAGTAGGTGGTAGAATGCTGGTTTGGATTTAGAATGAAAATAATGCTGATAACATATAGATGTTTTAGTTGATGATGAGCAGAGCTTACCCCAAGCCAAGGACTTTTCAGTTTCCCATGCCCTGGAAACAAGGAGGTGCTCAAGAAGCTGGGAGGGGGCACGGTCAGAACAGCTGACCCAAAATGGTCAAAAGGATATTCTATGCCATAGAACATCATGCCCAGTATATAAACTGGGAGGAGTTGGCAAGGCGGGGCTGAATGCTGCTCTGGGATGGGATGGGCATCAGTCAGTGGGTGGTGATCAGTAATTCTGTGCATCACTCATCTTTCTTGGGTTTTACTCCTGTTAATTGTCTCTCTTTTCATTATAATTATTATTAAATTTGTTTAACTTATTGTCCATTTCTGAACCCATGGGTATAACCTTTCCTCTAATTTTCCTTCCCATCACACTGTGTGAGTGTGGAGACTGGGGTGAGTGAACACCTATGTGGTACTTCATTGCCAAAAGGTGTTAAACAAGGACACTACATTAAGCCATTTAACTGCACCTTTCAGTAACCTTTGTTTGCTTTCAGATAATCCAGGTACTTCAGTTTTTTTAGTGAATATATGTATCTCTATCTCTATCCTCTTATCCACAGTAATCATATCTTCAATAGGTGAGGTCAAAGAGGTCAAAAATTTCAGTATAAAAAACAGATGTTTAGGAGTCTGTCACTGGTGTAATTTCTAAGCTTTTTGTTTCACATCGTCGAGAATGTTGCAAATCATAGGCCCACACAGTGTCTATTCCCTTTCCCGTAGTATGGTCTGGAATCCAGCAGGGGAAAGGAAAGCGACAGGCAATGATTCTGGCATTACATTCAAGTTCTTCTTCCAGCTTCTTCTCCAACTGTGGCATCTGTGGAGTAAAACAATAAAGAGCTTTCAGAAGCAGTAAAAAAACAGAAGCATTCTCTTTAGAATCTAATTCAAGTATTCAAGAGAAGTCCAAGGTTTGAAGACTTTTTTTGAAAAAAATCTTATGGAAGTATTCATGGTATATATTTTGGCTTTAATGTCTTGACAAAGAATACCTAAAACTAGAAAATGACTATTGTGCCCCAATTGGTGACATCGAAGAAATCTTAAACTCTAAGTTCTAAAAATTAAATCAAAAACTTATCCTTTGGATTAAAAAAAAAAAAGCAAAGAAAAGACTTTCTGTGTTCCAATTCATGTTTCTCTTCAGTGGGATTCTTCTCTGTAGAGGATGAATTTATGCTATTTATTACACCCCTAGGTTCATGAGCTATTGTGTGGTACTTCAAGGTCATCATTGCTCATAATTTACAGTCTAACCCCAAGACATA
Organism: Serilophus lunatus; assembly: GCA_013399895.1. NCBI lineage: Eukaryota > Metazoa > Chordata > Aves > Passeriformes > Eurylaimidae > Serilophus > Serilophus lunatus. The sequence continues at coordinate 635,269 of VXBA01005866.1, read as the reverse complement.
TCCTGGGACGCTCAAAACATCACGCAGACAAAAACCCAAAGCAAACATTCTGTTGTTACTGTAGGGTGAAATATTGATATGTTAAATACTATTAAAATTGAACTTTGTTGAATCCCCAGCCTATTAACACATGCATGTAAGTCCCTGCAGCAGCACTGTATAAAACAGAACACAGAATCATAGAATGGTTTGGACTGAAGTGACCTTTAAAGGTCATCTAGTTCAACCCCCCCGCCATGGGCCGGGACATCTTCAACTACGTCAGGTTACTCACAGCCCCATCCAGTCTGACTTTGAGCATTTACAATGGTGGAGCACCTACCACCTCTCAAGGCAATCTGTTCCAGCGTTCCACCACCTTATTAAAAAATTTTTCTCACTTATATCTGGTCTGAATCCATCCTTATTTAGTTTAAAACCATTATCCCTTTCCCTGCCACTATAAACCCTACTAAAAAGTCTGCGCCTATCTTTTTTATAAGTCCCTTTTAAGTATTGAAAGGCCACAATAAAGTCTCTCCAGAGTCAAGTCTTCCCCAGGTTGAACAACCCCAACTCTCTCAGCCTGTCTTCATAGGAGAGGAGCTTCAATTCTCTCATTATGTTCCTAGCCCTCCTCTGAACCTGTTCCAACATCTACATATTTGTCTTGTGCTCAAGGACCACAGAGCTGGATGCAGGTGGGGTCTCACTAGGACAGAGCAGAGGGGCAGGATTCCCTTCCTCAACCTGTTGGCCACACTGCTTTTCATGCAGCCAGGATACAATTGGGTTTCTGGGCTCTGAGTGCACATTGCTGGCTCATGTCCAGCCTCTCATCCACCAGTACCTCCAATCCCTTCTCAGCAGGGCTGCTCTCAAATTGTTAAACCCCCAGCATGTATTGATACCAGCGGTTGCCTCCACCCAAGTGCAGCACCTTGAGGTTCCCATGGGCCCACTTCTTGTCCAGGTCCCTCTGGATGGCCTCCCATCCTTCAGACAAGTGAACTGCACAACTCAGCCTGGTGTCATCTGCAAATTTTTCTGAGGGTGCACTTGACCCATTTATGTCATTAATGAAGACATTAAACAGGACTGACAGATCCCTGAGGAACAGCACTTCTGATTGCTCTCCATCTGGAGATTGAGCCATTGACCATCACTCTCTGGACGCAGCCTTCCAGCCAATTCCTTACTCATTGAATAGTCCATCCACCAAATCCATCTCTCTTCAATCTAGAGAGCAGGCTGTTGTGGGGGACTGTGTCACATACTACTATGCAACTCTTCTTGTTTGAACACTTATGGTCTAGCTTTCCTCCATTTACAAAAACTGAGAGGATATGAAAGTCAAGGGAAACATGACTACTTTTCTAAAACAGGGCAACAGCCTGACGAGTCAGATACTCTTTTTCTAATAAATACTTTGCAAATTCTGTTAAGGATTCAGTCAGAAATGAATTAACACATCTAGACTTCAAAGAAATTTCTTTGCCAACCTAGATAGTGACTATTTTCTAGATTAACAGATTTAGCCGTTTTTGTCCTTTGGAAAAATTTTGATGGTGTGCTTAAGCAGATCAGCACATCCATTTGGAGTTCATTTTGTTCTTACATACTGTATCTAACTGAATGAGTAATTAAAACAGCAAACTCCACAAGGTGCTTCTACTACATGTAAAACTATTAACTTTGACATCACGATGTAACGTTTAGATATTAAAAGGTTAAAAGGACAGTAATTATTTACAAATACAGCTCACATTAAGCCACAAAGACACAAAATATATAAAAATTCCACAAAACACAAAAAACCCCAAAAGAACATTATTAGAAAACAAGACTGACTGAAGAAAATGTATTTCCAAAGGCTGCAGATAGCTTCCACTATCACGTACATGCAGGGTGTGCCTTTGATGTAATATCCTATTATAGTTACATTGAAGCTTACAACTGAATATTTGAGGAAAATTATAGTCATTGACCTAATATAAAGAGTTACCTCTGAATATTTTCAAGCAATCTGTGGTCTAATTTCATCCACACTGCAAATGCTTGTAAATGTTTTTGCTACTGCACCTTAAACAAACTAGAAAAATAAGTCCACTTTGGTATCCAAAACTGAGTTGAGACACCAGAAGAAGGAGGTTTAATTTGTTACAGATATTACAGATGTAGACATGGTCTAATTTTTAATGAGTAATTATGAAAATTAGTGACTCTGCATGTCTATCTTATCTTCACTCAAATTAGAAAACTTCATTAATAGTTCACACAATAACATCCTTGAATCAGTCAAACTAGTTTTTAAGCTAAATGTATCAGTTACATTAGGTGTTACAACCACACTGTATTCTATGTCTAGCAAGGGTTGGGGTTTTTTTGGTATGTCTACATAGGTATGTATTTTAGTAAACCTTTTGTACAGCTTAGAATCACCTAAAATACACAGAAGCTGTGAACACGAACACCTGATTAAAGCTCTGCCATCCAACCCAGATAAAACCATGCAAGGTAAAACTCTCTCTCTCTGCAATGACTCAGAAACAAACACACCTTCCCCCAGATGCTTGCAAGAACAAGAGAGGTTTTAGTCTTCCTTGAAGATCAATAAATCCAAGTTTTGTAAGCTAATCTTGGATATGAACAAAAGCACTGTGTAACACTATCAAATCAGACTAGCATTATTAAAAAAGCTCAAGAGATCTGCCGTCCTCAGTAAAAAAAAAGAAAAAATGCATAAAGGTTTCTAGAAAATTAATTTAGTCATTCAGGAGGCTAAACATTCACAACTTCCAAAGTAAATTTAAAGCAGATCACAAGCAAATCAATGCTCAGGAAACACAGAGGTTACAGTGTTTGCACCAGTCGCATTTATGACTGTAGTTCTACTGAAAGAATATAGCTTAGTATTTACTGGATTTACAGCAGTTATTCTGAGCCCTATAGCTACTCTTTCTATCACAGCTGTTACTAATTTATCCTACTTTATTACATTTAAAGTTAAGTCAGTATTTCTGCTGGGTTTACTCACACGTCCCCCGGGCATCTGTTTATTTCTAGTTTACCAAAACATCTTTCTTCACACCGGCTTTTCCTCTCGGTGCAGAATTCCTGACCACAAATCCAAACGCTTATATTGCCCCCTGCCGGAACTCAGGCGGGACAGCACTAAAGCAGCCTCTGCAGTCCAATTCCACACCAGTTCTGAAGAAGGCGTTTTCCCCAGCGACACACTGAACACAGGCAGCAAGGCTACCTGAAGGAATTATCTCCCTTCCTAAAACCTCACAGTCCACACATGGGGGGCAAGGGGTCATTTCAATATACCAGCTGCTGGCCTACTTCAGGTGATCTGGTTTTTGGAGAACATAAAGTTCATTACTCTAACAAGGCTCTCAAAAATCAGCTGTAGTGAATTTCCTACTCCATCCTCTCTCCACAAACTCCATTTTTCAGAATGAAAAACTGAAATTTTCAAGAACCAGTCTTGAAGCCTTCCCTCCAAGCAACTTGAGAACTTGGTTCTAAACTAATGGAAAGAAATTTTTTTTCTCAAAAAAATGTGCATTTTCAGAGCTCCAGTCTGCATATTTTCACATGTTTTATCATGCTGTACCATGGACATTAAGAAGAAATAATGAAATAACACCACCAAGCTGTGTGGTGCAGTCGACACGCTGGAGGGAAGGATCTGGAGGGACCTCGATAGGCTTCAGAGATGGGGTGATTCAACCCTCGTGATTTTCAAGAAAGCAAAGTGCAAGGTCCTAAACATGGATCACAGAAAACCCAGACATACCTACAGGTTGGATGGAGAAGTGATTGAAAGGAGCCCTGTGGAGAAAGACTTGGGGGTGACAGCTGATGAAAAGCTCAACATGAGCCGCCAGTGTGCGCTCACAGCCCAGCCAGCCAACTGAGTCCTGGGCTGCATCGAAAGGAATGTGGCCAGCAGGTGGAAGGAGGTGGTTCTCCCCCTCTACTCTGCTGCTCTTGGGAGACCCCATCTGGAATACTGCATATAGTTCTGGTGTCACTAACATAGAGAAGACATGAAATTGTTGGAGCAAGTCTGGAGAAGAGCCATGAAGCTGGTAAGAGGATTGAAACAGCTTCCCTAAGAAGACAGGCTGGGAAGGTTGGGGCTGCTCAGCCTGCAAAAGAGAAGGCTGCATGGAGACCTCATAGCAACTCTCCAGTGTCTGAAGGAAGCCTACAGGGAACTGGAGAGGGATTTTTTGTCAGGAACTATAGCAATAGGAAGAGGAGTATGGACTGCAAATTCAAAGCGGGGAAATTTAGTTTAGATATTAGGAAGAAATTCTTTATTGCAAGGGTGTAGGAAACGTCAGTGAATGTTTTTTGTAACCAGTAAATGACAGGCAAAATACAGGACCCAGGAGCTGAAGAAGGAGCCGAACTGAAAGGGCTGACCATGCCATCCATGTGAGGAAGACAACGGCAGTGTTGGATTGGACAAGAGAGAAGTGATATGAGAGCTGCTTCTCAGTGGGTGCTGACATTTGAACTGTCCAGTGCTGGAAGCCTTAGCTATCGATTGTGGTTAGAAAAGTATAAACTATATGTAGAGAATAAAAAGGCATTCTTGTAAACAATAAACGGATTTCTCCTCTGACACTACATCTGTGTGGTCGCGTGTCTTTGGGGGGATCCGGGAAGCCACATGAGTGTGGTTAGACACTGGAATAGGTTGCTCGGGGAAGCTGTGGATGCCTCAACCCTGGCAGTGTTCAGGGTCAGGTTGGATGAAGCCTTGAGCAATCTAGTCTCCTGGCCTATGGCAGAGGGGTGTTGGACCAAATGATCTTTAAGAGCTCTGCCAACCTCTTAACATTCTGTGATTACTACTCACCACCTTTGACCTACTGCAGGTTCGATCATTTTGCAGATGAATGAACTATCGCTGAATGCCTTGGCATTAAAATAATTAAACAGTTCTAAACTAGTAAACTTACCATTTGAGGTACGCCAAAAACAACAATATTTCTATAATGGGAAAAAGAAACCTAAAACAAAAAATGAAAACAATCTTTAATGAAAATGGCATTTGTATTTGGACAAGTTCTCACCACTCTTTTCTCACAATCCGTCTAGCTGTACCTCTTTCAACAGGGATTTAGACCAAAAATACGAAAAGAGATCCTCTATCAACTTTTCATCACACAAATTTCCACATAAAGAAAACTTTATACTGCTGAACAGCAAAAAACTTTTACTCTCTATCCAAGAATATGGCACCAATCCTAGTAGCACATAAAGCATTTACTTAGAAAATACCTACAAGACTTTATTCAAATCTAGGTTTGTTTGGGTTTTTTCACAGCTTTTGTAAATAATAAAATCATGTAAAGTTGAAGTTTTTGTTAAATGTTAGCTAGGTATAAAACTGTACCAGGCATTCTAATGCCTGAGTTCTTCCAGTCAGTACCATGGAGTTTTCCTATGCTCCACTCTGAAAAAAAAAAAATCCACAAAAAAAGCCCCACATAATTCATCAGGCAAAGGCCTGCCCAAGGAGCCTTTACTGATAAAGGACAGCAATTCAACAAAGCACAAGACCAACAGAACAGCATATTAAGCCCACAGAAACTCAACTCCCACCACAAGTACTTTGCTCAAAGCCCAGTACAGCACTTTGTGCCCAGTCAGTATTCCTGGTTCTTCAGGAAAGTATTTTCAAACTATGAAAATCTCTCAGTCGTCCCAGATTCCTTACTAGATACTTGACTACCTACCTTCCATAAGTCAGAAATATAAAATTTGGTATTCTGATGTACTCCATCTCTCCAGGCTCGGTACCTGGAATACCAAACTAGCCAGGGATTTAATTCATAACCAACAGCTTTGAATCCCTTTTTTGCAGCTGCTATTACCTACAAGGAAGAAAACAAATCTTTACTTAGAAACATAGAAGCCCATTCATCTAAACAGGAGTACATAGTTTTATTTAAAATCTAAATCACAAAAGTCTTAAGTAAGTCACTCGGGTTTAAATGCCCAACAGTAAAGTGTAGTATAGTGAGCTAAAACTCAAAACTACATTTTATGATTATGACTAGTCCAATTGAAATTAATATATTCAGACAAACAAAATGAAAACAAACATTCACAGGGCAAAGCTGTGAGCTTGTAATACATCCATGACTTACATAAAAGTTTAATTTAACACATTCATGATATACATCTTGTAATTAAAGAGTAACAAAATTGACCATAGAGAGAACAGTGAAACACACAAGCAAAAATGCTTGAAACTAGGTGACTTATTTGAAAAGCAGTGAGGGGTAGGCACTTGTGTGACCCCAAATCAGAGCCAAAACAAGAGACTGAAAGTAATCTGTTGATCTGCACTTTAAAAAATGCAAAAAAGCACCAGTTTCTAGAATAAAGATTTGATACATCATTTAAAAGGATACCGCCAAGTTTAAATCAGGAAATGCCTAGTGAATTATAAATTACAAAACCAGCAAGGTGAAACCATGAAGTTTGCTTTTCTTAACAGAATTTCTCAAACAGCATTACTTGGACACTGTTTTTAAAACTGTTAGAACAACACATCTTCCATCATTCACAAGCACTTGCAAATTCACTAGAACGATCTGACATTTTTACCATGCTTGGAAACAAAAATACTGTCATTTTTATCCACTGATTACACCTGACTATGTGCTAAATATTTAAAAGCATCTCAACAGATTTTCTTCAAGACAGATGCATTAAGGAAGCACCAAGCATTCAATTTTAGGCACCTGGCTTTCCAAGCAGTCTTCAGTCTCCATTTAGGCATCTACATCATCAGAATTAAATGTGCAGTGCCTAGTCAAATTAGGCAAGATGCCTCAGATGAGAGTCAAGAGGCAGAATGAAGAACAGAGAGAGCATCAGAAACTGCAGTTCTCCTGTACCTATGTGCTTTTTTGTTGGTGGTTTTTTTTGTTTTTGTTTTTGTTGTTTGGGTTTTTTTGCTGTTTCCTACTTGGGCATAATTCACGCCACCTTCAGAGATTCGGTTTTCCAAATTAATCGGTGTGCGCGGACGCGAATGGCAGCGCAATTCCCTCCAGTCACCACGAGGAGGCGACACAATTTTGCGTGCTGCTCTGGCCAGGCTGGAGGCAAGACCGGAGCAAAAAAGCATTTATTGCTCCCCCTAAACTGACTGCAAACCCTTCTGGGCTTTGAGCCTTTGCTTAAGACTCAACCCAAACCACGGCATAAAAGGCAGGCACAAGGTCCACAACTCACAATGCGCCCATCCCCGCTGCCGATGTCCACCAGGGCGCCGCTCCTGCCCTCCAGCATCTTGAGCACGTTGCGGACCTGGGCGGCGGTGGCGGGGACGAAGGGCAGGCACACCCTCCTGAGGGCCGGCGTGACGAAGGGGGTGAGCACGGCATAGAGCGCCAGCAGGGTGCCCCCGAGCCCGGCCGTGGCCGCCAGCCCCCAGCCGCTCCTCCCGGCGCCGCTCGCGCCGGGCTCCTGCCGGCCCTCCTGCGGCATCCCACCTGCACGCACACACACACACACGCGTTATGCCGATTTTTTTTGAATCGTAATTCAGCCGCTCTCGAAACGTTTATCGCAAAAATTTTAATTTCTAGACATAGAAAGCTTTAAAGTATAGGTAGGACAGACGTATTGGGTTTGCGTGGCAAGGTTTTGGTAACGTGAGGCCACACAACCTCTGAGAGGTTGCTGGAAACTGTCAGTCAGTCAATGTCAGGCAGCTAAAAGATGGACCCACCACTGGCCAAGGCCGAGCCCATCAGTGCCGGTGGGATAACACATTTAAGAAGGGAGAAACCTGCAGAGATATCAGCAGCAGCCAGAGGAGAGGGCAGTAAACATACGGAGATTGAAGGAAGTGGAGGAGGTGCTCCAGGGGATGGAGCAGATTCCCCTACAGCTTGTGGATAAGACCATGGTGAGGAAGGCTGCTCGCCCGCAGCCCATGGAACAGATAAATACCTGTAGCCTGTGGAGGACCCCAGATGAGAGCAGGAGGATAGCTCAGGGTGGCTGTGATCCTGTGGGAAGCCTGCACTAAACTAAATGATTTTCACCGACAGCTTTACTAAATATCAAGGAGACAGGACGGCAGAAACACCAGGACAAACAAGACACCAATTAAGTCCGGTATTGCCTTAGCTGATTTCCCGGACTCAGGGAAAGGCCGCAGTCGCCGGGAAGCTGAGACACGAGGCTCCGGGGCAGGGAATCCATGGGAGCCCGTAGCTCTCCCAGCCCGGGATGGGCACCAGCGCCTCCGGGAGCAACTCAGGGCGGCGCGGGCAGGGAGCCCCCGACACGGACGGCCCGGGGAAACGCCCCCGAGGAACTGTGGTTCTTCCTGCTAGGAGGAACTTTCCTGCAGGGGATAAGGACACCCAGCAGCGCACCCGGCACACAGAGACACACCGCCCCACAGCCCCGACACCGGCCCGGAGCGCTGCTCGGCCGGCACCTCTTATAGGGAAGGGCAGTACCACTTCGCAAGGCGGGAGGGGAACAGGAACCTTTCCGAAGGCGCTCCCGAGCGGAACGCCGCGCACGCTTTCTCCGCCGTCTGTCTGTCTTCGCGGCACCGCACCGCACCCACGCCGCCCGGTGTGGCCGCCGCGCTCGGAGCCCGTATTCCACCGCTCCGAGCAGGTCGTGCCCCCCCGCCCCCGGGGAGCGCCGGTGGGGGGCGCGGCCGGCGGTCGGACGCTTCCAGAAGGCTCCGCCGAGGGCGCCACAAAGGGTCCCCCCCGCGAAATCCGTCTCGCGGGTGCCGGCTGCGCAGGCGCGGGGGCGGCGCGCGGCGTCACGGCGGGCGCGGCGGGTTCCGGGCGGCGCGTCCGGGGCANAGGGCCGCCGGTGCGCCCGCGGGCCCGCGCTGGGTGGGCTGGGCCGAGCCGCGGCCCGCTAATGCTCGGGGCAGGGGGATGCAGCCCTGGGGGACGAGGCGGGGCCCTTGAGGAGCGAGTCCCTGCCTGAGGAACGGGGCGGCTGGAGACTGGTCTAGGCCCGCAAGCGAGGGAAAGAAGGAGAGAGGGAGGGAGAAGGCATCGCCCCCAGGGCCGGGAACCTGCGGGGTCTCAGTCCCCTGAGCCCGCCCCGGAGCTGCTGCGCTTGGGGCCGTCGCCCCTCCCTGCGGCTCCCGCCCAGCCCCCGCACACGGCCCCGGCAGGCCGGCACCGCTTGGGGGGCGGGGGGACGGTGGGTGCCACGGCCCTGGCCATGCCCGGGGCCGGCTTGGAGGGGGCTCTGAGCAGCCCGGTCGAGTGGAAGGTATCTCCCTGCCCCCGGCAAGGGGCTGGAACTGAGTGATCTTCAAGGTCCCTTCCAACCCAAACCGTTACTCTGTGGAGATTCCGAGATGGGTGAAATTGCACCAGCCTCCCCCTGCAACGTTGCCTGCTCGTGTTGCTCCCCGGCTTTAGACCTCGGATCTGTCGCTTTGGCTGTTCTGCTTTTGCCTTTTTTAGCAGAGCCCGTGCAAGCAATGCAAGAAAGGCCATAGGAAATGTTTCTGCCATAAAGGCAATACACGTATATTGACTTTTTTCAGTCGCAGTCAGGTGTCAGTTGAACTACAGTATTTGCGTAACTCGCTGTGTTTTTCTTACCTTATTTCTGTGATTTTGGAATGCACAGGAATGATTTACCTTCTTTCTTCTTTGTTTTCTAGTCTCACATAATGGCAGCAAAGGCTGTAGCAAGTACTCTGAGAACTTCCCTTGGGCCCAATGGTAATAATGAAACATCCTTAATGGTTCTCTCTTACTAACTGTTTTGGGGGATTTTCTAGATGTTCCTTCATGCTTTGAACATATCTTTTTAGGTTTGGATAAAATGATGGTGGACAAGGATGGTGAGGTTACTGTGACAAATGATGGTGCTACCATCCTGAATATGATGGATGTGGATCACCAGATAGCCAAACTTATGGTGGAGCTGGCTAAATCCCAAGATGATGAGATTGGGGATGGAACTACTGGAGTCGTTGGTAAGAAAGTGTTTTAAATTTAACTGAGTTTTTCCAGCTTAAAAATCAAGCTTCTTCGCCTATGTTGAGAAATTCTGTGTGAAGTAACAGTTGCTTTTCTGTAGAGTATTTGTTGCTGCACTGTTCTTGTGGTTCTTGTATTAGAAGTCTTTCAATCAGAAAGACAGTGGTTATGATTTAAGATAGTGCTGAGAACCCTCTTTGTACTTTAAACATTCTTCTGTATCATTTTCTTCCATAATCTTCTGCCTCTCCCACCCTGGTGCCTGTGCATCATTTTGGTCTTAATATAATGCAGTTTTCTTTCTAGACTTAACAAGTAGGGGGGTTAGAGTTATTTTGTTATTCAAAAATATTTTTAAATATTACAGAAAAAATCAGCGTGCTTTTTAATCTGTAGATAATGCATTTAAAACGATGCTCCAATCAAGAATAAAACTTACTGGTTTTGTGGGGGGGGGGTTATAGTTCTGGCTGGAGCACTACTGGAACAGGCTGAGCAGCTGCTGGACCGAGGGATTCACCCCATCAGAATCGCAGACGGTTACGAGCAGGCAGCCCGCATCGCCATCGAGCACCTCGACAGAATCAGTGACAGCTTCCCCGTGGATCCACAGAACATTGAGCCTCTGATCCAGACAGCAAAGACAACTCTTGGCTCTAAAGTGTAAGTCACAAAAACTTGAGAATATTTTAAGCTCCCCTTGAGTGGAAAGGAACAATCCTGGTGTGTTGGTGGATTATGGAATTGTTCACGTTGTTGGGAGTGTTGCCGAAGGCTCTTTTGTGTTTCCTCTTGACTAATTTCTCAGTGGACTCATGTCTCAGGTTAAGAAATTGTGAATCCTTTGTCTCTCAAGTATAAATTCCACGAAGTTGAACAGGTACACAATCAATTTCCTTCTAACTTGTTAGTTTCAGATTTCTGCATCATGGCGAATTCTGAGAGTAATGTAAATCTTTTAAAAATATTATGCGTTATATTTCACAGGTGTCTTTTGTTGTGGCCTTTTTTTTTTTTTACCTGAAAAAAATAGTAACTTAATTCCATATATTCGTTTTCCTTTATGGATTCTGTGTGTAGTTCAGACATTGGAAGGGCTTCCTTTACAAAGGTGTCTTAACAGGGGTTTCTGACACTTTTTCCCACTTGTTTAAAACCTGTTTACACCAACTGTGTGTTCTGTTTTCTGCCATGCCCAGCACCTTTTATTTCTCTGAGCAAACAAACAGGGCCCTCTCTTTTAATGTAGCATACAAGAATTCTTGGCAGTAGTGATACTTTCTGCTGTTTGATAGAATCACTCTTTTCTTCCAAACTGAGGGAATGCAATGCAACTTGGTTGTCTTTTTTGTTTAAACCCAGAGTTAACCGTTGTCACAGACAAATGGCAGAAATCGCTGTGAATGCTGTACTGACGGTAGCAGACATGGAACGTAAAGATGTTGATTTTGAGCTGATCAAGGTACAAGGCAAAGTGGGAGGTAGGCTGGAAGATACACAGCTGGTTAAAGGAGTGATTGTGGATAAAGATTTCAGTCATCCACAGATGCCTAAAGTAAGTGATGTCCCTGTATGTGTCTCTCGCATGTAATGGCTTAAATGAGATTGTCTAAATGTTTAATAAATGCTTGGGCAGCATTTGAAGTAGGGTAGACAGTCTTCTGGTTTGACTTGACTGTTCACCCATGTATCAACAGAGGAAAGAGAGGGGAACACGACATTCTTCACACTGGAAGAGACCAAGTTAGAATTTACAACAATATTGAGAGATAATGGCAGGAGAGGAATTGCTGTCCTTTTAAGTGAGGACAGATAGAGAGTTCTGTGTTAAAGGAGAAATAGTCATTCATAGTGTGTGATAGGTTTAACATGCTTAACGACAGTCAGTGTCAAGAATTGCTTCTTAAGCATTGTGAGTTCCCACGTTGTCCTGTTTGGAACACCCCACAAGCTGTGCTTGTGTTATATTTAGTGTAAGTGAGGTTTCCAAGTCATCAGGCAGTGTACTTCAAGAAAAATGGAGGCAATTTAAAATTTTTTTACTATTTTAAGATATTTTCTAGTTGGTGACACTGTTTATTCTGTAAAAAGGAAGGCTGGTGAAAAATAACAGTGATGTAGTACTGGAAGGGTTGCTATGAAGATTATGAGGAGTAGTCTCAGTGGTTATGGTGGATCGTGATTTCATTGAGTCGTTTTCTAGTTTTTAAACTATAAAAAGGCATCACTTGTAAAGGTTGTTAAGGGCTTAAACAGCACCTAGAGGCTGCAGAATTTGGTCTAAATGGGTTACAGAAATTCTTGACAGAATTATTTGGTTATAGATGATTCCGCTTTAGAGTAAGTTGGATGATCTTCGCATTTTCTCCTATGCCTGTGTTTGTCTGTACATTTTGCAAATATAAGAAAGGTGCTAATGAAGTCAAAATTCAACCTTTTTTTTTACATTGCACAGGAGCTAAAAGATGTTAAAATTGCGATCCTTACTTGTCCATTTGAACCACCTAAGCCTAAAACCAAACATAAGCTTGATGTCACATCTGTGGATGATTACAAGGCACTGCAGAAATATGAAAAAGAGAAGTTTGAGGAGATGGTGAAGCAGGTAGTCTTTAAGATTGTTTCTCTTTTCTTTGTCTTTCATAACCTTTACACAAAATAGTGCATTGATTCATTCCTGAAAGTGAGCTAATAATTCCTATAGGAGGTGGCATACAAGTAATTGTAATGCTATGAATAAAAGTTAAGTTTATGCAAGAATGAGATACCACGTGGGTTTAAAATACATTTTGATCTCCGTGCATGCCAGGGGAGAGTTCTCAGAGTTGTTTTGAGAAAGTTAGGATTAAAATGGCAAAGATACTTGGTTTTCATTCCTGTCTTAGTTTTGATCTGAAGTTTGATGACTTGTGTTGCTTTTAGATAAAAGACACTGGTGCAACCCTTGCTATTTGTCAGTGGGGTTTTGATGATGAGGCAAATCACCTGCTGCTCCAGAATGAGCTGCCTGCTGTTCGTTGGGTTGGCGGACCCGAAATAGAAGTAAGTAAAACTGGGCTGTGCAGCAGTTCTCAAACGCTCCTTAACTGATAGGCTGTACTAGTTAAAAGTTGGGGCTTTCTGGGCCGAAGTGCGTGGGTGGATATTGGAGAAGAATCGCTGGGGATCTGTGGAGGAACCCACAATGAATGGGATTATGGTTTATAGTTGGAGTGTATGTATGTTACTTGGTAGAAGCCTTAGGTGTCCAGGCACGTTTCTGCCGCAGTCTTGCAGTTTGCAGAAACAAAGCATTGCCTGAAATATTTTCAAGTGATGGGAAGACAAACTTTTGGAGTAGGGATTTGAGATTCTTTTCCACTGGTTTTGTGTTATGAAAAAGATAATGGAAAAATGTTCTTGAAATAATTGCTGGTTGTTTAACTTCAGTTAATCGCCATTGCGACCGGAGGCCGCATTGTTCCTCGCTTCTGTGAACTCACAGCAGAGAAACTGGGGTTTGCAGGCGTTGTCCGAGAGATCTCCTTTGGAACCACAAAGGACAGAATGCTCCTCATTGAACAGTGTCAGAATTCCAGAGCTGTGACCATTTTCATTAGAGGAGGAAATAAAATGGTGAGATGCTTGGTTTGTTACAAGTATTTGATGCGCAAGTTGCAGAATGTGTAGTTCTTTTCTAAAGCATATTAATAAACTCTTTGATTCTGGCTGCATTTTCCCTGCAGTGTGGACAAGTAGAAGGGAGGAAGGGTTGTAGGCAGTCATGACTGTCAAAAGTCATTTCTTAAATTCACATCCTATGTTTTTAAGTGAAAACTTTGTTGTCTCACTATTAGACCCTGTAGTTATAGACCATAAATCAATAATTTTACCAGTGGATGCTTTTACTTTTTTCTCATGGGTCACTTATGTAAGTACTAGTATCTTGAAAGATTTGGTTTTATTGCAGACCTACTTGTAATACTTCTTATTTAGTCCAGTTAAAAAAATTAAAAACCCCAAACCAACACACGCACTACACAACCCACCCTCCCACGGTGAGACCATTTTAAATGCTTATGTACTTAACCTGGGTTTTGGTTGTACTGCTAGTGCTAAATTATATTTACTATAGGTCAAGTCCTACTGTAAGTGAGAAACCTTAGGAAAAAAGAACATATCCTGAAAAGTTCTTTAAGGAAGAAAAAATACTGCTTTAAAGGTTAGCATAACTTGTTAAATCTTCCTACATCTATTGAAGTTGGGAGTTGACGGAAATTTCAGTCTGAAAATAATGTTGGCATTTACATTTTAGTGGTTTTTGTATTGTAAATATGCAAGATTTATTCCTTCTTTGCCACTGAATGTCTAACATTCTGTATTTCTAAGTAATATGGCAGCAGTAGACCTGCAATAGAGCCATGAAAAAAATCTTATCATTTTTATTTGCAGTTTTCATTTCTGTATTAGGAAATACATCTTGGTAGCCTTCAGACATGAATATTGTAAAATCCGTGCTATTTTACACTTCCAGATTATTGAGGAAGCAAAGCGATCCCTTCACGATGCGTTGTGTGTAATCCGGAATCTCGTTCGTGATAATCGTATTGTGTACGGTGGAGGTGCAGCTGAAATTTCTTGTGCCTTGGCAGTCAGTGAAGCAGCAGATAAGGTGAGAAAGGAACAGTGAAAACTGCCTGTGATTTATGAAGGATTAAGTCTGCCTTAAGAGATTTCAGAAAAACTTCAAAGATCTTCCAAAAAGTGCATATTATGGAACTTTCTGACATTCGCTGATAAGCAGCATTAGAAGTTTTCATTCCCTTCTCTGTAAAAAGTCATTGCCAGTACTTATTTTAGTATAAAAGGAAAAAAAAAATTTAATTTTTTTTTTTAGTTTGTCAGTAGTTATGCAGAGGTATTCCTTCAGCTGTTATATTCCCAATAAAATCTGCATGCCATGTGTACGTATTTTATAGCTAGTATGAAAATCTGCTTTTACTAATATTGGCATTAATAGTTTATGAATCAAAATTTCATTTCCTCTAGTGCCCATCTTTGGAACAGTATGCTGTGAGAGCCTTTGCAGATGCCCTGGAGGTGATTCCCATGGCACTCGCTGAGAACAGTGGTATGAATCCAATACAGACCATGACTGAAGTGCGGGCCAGGCAAGTCAAAGAAAATAATCCGGCCCTCGGCATTGACTGTTTGCAGAAAGGAACAAATGGTAAGAACTGCAGTGTGGAGAAGGAGGAGCATAAAGGGCTCTTTTTTCTCAAAAGTTCAAAACACTGTTTTTTTTAAAGCTGCACATTACTTCAGTTACTCAAACTCTTTCACTTTGCCATAATAAATGGGAATGCAGGTTTAGAGATACATGCTTGTCTAGCAGGCAGGAAATGTGTAATTCCTTGAAAATATTTGGTGGCAAGATGAGTTGAAGACCTTGACTGACACAGTGGCACAGGAAAAAAGCTACTCATAATGAGACAAGAGCAGGCTGTGTTTTAAATACTGCAATTTCAGTGATCCAGTTTACACTGCAGCCCTGCAAACAGTTGTTTAGAGAAACAGCTTGTAAAGAAGTAAACAAAAGGCTGAACATATTTTTATATAATGTTGTTCATACCAGTATACCTGCATATACAAACCTGCAACAAGCATGTGAAGACTAAGAAGCCAGTGTATAAAAACTTCTGAATGTACCCTTTTCAAAAGAACATGGTAAATTGTGGAATTTTTAAATTCCTAATGTTTTTTTGATTAGGTGTTTCTGTTTTACTGCATTTGAACCTGCACTTCTTTAGTGGTTGCTCAGCCCTTAGAATGCTTTAATATATTTATATAGAAACTGCTTTTCAAGAAGTTATGCAAAATGGTAAAAAGCTACCATTGTTGGTACTTAGTTGGGGAAAAGAGTTGGATCTTAATGTGTCAAGATGGTTGGTACAAACCTGGACATAAAACTCCAGTTTGTACAAATGTTGTTTGTAAACTGCAGGGGTGAAGAGTAATAATTTCAAAACATTTTTCTTTCCATGGAAAATACAATAAATGCAATACCTAGATTTGAGGAGGATGTCTAATTTGTCTCCTTCCTTTTGGCAGATATGAAGCAGCAGCATGTTATAGAAACATTGATTGGTAAGAAACAGCAGATTTCTCTGGCGACTCAGGTTGTTAGAATGATCCTGAAGATTGATGATATCCGTAGGCCTGGAGAATCTGAAGAGTAAAGGTTGAAAAGCAAGAAACATTAAGGGGCCACAACAGTAGTGAAGACGGTAGTATATTGATGCTTCATCTTCAGCTGTTTATTTTGGACGCTTTTTGTTTCACATACTGTAATGGCTGATTGTTGGAAATAAAACACAGTTTAGCACCGGTGATTTCAAGACTTGTGTCAGAAGTGTCGTTGCATCTTTTCTTTGACGGGTGCGAATATTCATGGAAAACACTTCCTGAATATACAGGGGAAAAAACATAAATAATGCAGCAGTAAAATTCCATGGGTTTTTTTCCATTGCTCCTGCAGTTAATTGACCCCATTAGCTACTTGTGAGCATAGCCCACATATTCTCATTTTAAGAGGTCAGTCACAGTTCCAGTGAAGCAAGCAGAAATTACTTTAATAAATTAATTACTTAATTATTAACTAATTATTTTAGCCTCCAGTAATTCTCATATGTTAAATATATTGAATATGAAGCTTCATCTGCAGATTTCAGGGAACTGTATTTTATGATGCCAGTTGCTTCCATTTTTTTTTGTCTTGTTGGTAGCCTGTTCCTGATATATGTGCAGGGAGGGTTTTTTTTCAGGGGTATGCACATTCAGCCAAGTTGCTTTTTTTCCTGAAACTATATCTATAGTACCACAATTGAGTACATTTATTTTGCAGTTCCTCGGAACGATCTTATAATGGTGGAGTAAAATTTGTAAGGTGTCTTGCTTGTGAAACTATCAGCAAGAAACAAGCAGTAGACTAGAACATGTCCAGTTTTCTTCACAGATTTCAAAAACGAGGGAAGTACTGTAAATATCAACAGTACTTGAGTTAGATTTCATATGCTTCACAACTTCAAATTTTCAGCATAGTGTAGTACAGAGGAAAGCTTTTACTGGCCACTGTTTGCTAGCAGGTCTTGTTCTGATTGTTTTTTGCTTGAGTTAAAATCCTGTGAGCGTTGATGAAGGAGGGTAGAAACAATGTTTAATTGTTACGGAACTGGTTATATTTCTAGAACTGAGGAAAATCATGCAAAGCTTTATTGTCATTGCTGGAAAATCAGTAATGGGTGTTGCAGTGTTGCTCTTCTACCTTTTCCCAAATTAGCTTCATTTACATGCAGTTCAATGGACAAGAACAGTGAATCAGTTTTCCTGCTGCTGAACTCTGGCATTCTGAATCTGTTGTAAGTGTGGAATGCCTGGGCTCACAGAGAGCCATCTCTTACTTTGTTCGCTAGCACAAAAGAAAACAGCTGTAAGTAGAACTTAAAAGGGAGTAATACGTAGTTGGACTAATGTACCCCTTTCTCTTCGTAGTGAACTTGTACTTGTCATAGAAAGCAAGTGAGGAAACATTCCCATTTTACTATTTTTTCCCTACACCTCTTGTCTCTGTCATGTCTCCTCTAGTCATGGTTTAACCCCAGCTTGCATCTAGGCCCTAAACAGTTGCTCACTCACTTCTTCGCTGGTTCAGTGAGGAGGGAAATCAGAAGAAAACAAGTGAGAAAACTTGTGGGTTGAGATAAAGACAGTTTAATAGGGAAGGCAAAATTCAGGCACAAGCAAAGCAGGGGAAGTCATTTGCCATTTTCCATGGTTAGGCAGATGTTCATCCGTTGTCAGGAAGACAGGGCTGCATCACTCACACCGGTGGCTTGAGGAGCTTTGGCATGGGCTACTGGGGCTAGTTCAGGGCATCTGCCTGGTCGTGACCCCTCCCAGCCTCTTGCACACTCCCAGCCCGCTTCCTGCAGGGCAGCAGGGACAGTGTGAGGAGCACAGTCCACCTTGATGCTGTGCAAGCGTTCTTCAGCAATTAGTTGGTTTGCAGCAGTGTTTTGGTCACAAATCTAAAGAACAATCCCTTCATTACTGTGAAGAAAAGCCTGTCCTGCCTGGAAGATTCAGAGGAGGCAGAGGAGAGAGAGCTCTGTGCAGGCAATGCTTCAACTGACCGGGGGAAAGTTCTGCAGACGGGACCACGGACTGGCCCACAGCAAACTTGGAGCTGACAGGAACAGTGGACAGATCTTCAGCATGATGTACTTGTAATTTCTGAGGATATATGAGCTGAGACCTGGTCAGAATTTGGTGGTGGTGGTGGTGTGTTGGTTTGGGGTGGTTTGTTTTTTTTCTTCCCAGGGAAGGTTATGACTATAACCACTGTTTGATTTAGAAGCTTCTAGGAATACAGGACAACTTACTTTCAAAACTGAAATTGTGGCTTTGCAGATACGACTTGTGGAGATAAAATGTTTTGTGCTCTGTGCGTAAATATTTTTTAATGTTCACGTAGATCTTAGTATAGGAAGTCTGAAGCTTGGTAGTGGAATTTTGTTAAAATTGTGAGAAATGGAAGTGGTTTATTTTTCACAGGTTTTGTAATTCAACATAACAAATATATAGCATTAGCACTATCAGTCATTGCTGCATAAAGGCGATGGGAAGACGAATGGCTTTCATCACAGCACACAACATGCAACTGGAAGTATTAAACCAAGGAAACCTGTCCAACTCAAACTGGCACAGCTTCTCAGCAGGAGTAGTGAAATTTGTGCTTTGCCAGAACAATGGGAATACCTGTATTAGGATTTTGTGTGCAGGTCTGGCTCTGGTCAAACAAAACAGTAAATGTATCTGCATAACAACAAGGTCGTGGGAGACAAACACTGATGTTCAAATTAACAGTGGTGCATTTGTAACCACTGGGAAATAAAATCCTTGTCTAGTTGTGTGTTTGGAGCTATGGGCTCCACAGTCCCTTCAAGTACTCCTCCATTACTCCAGGGGAAGTGCGAGGTTCACCACTGGAGGGCAACATATGCCTATTACTGCCAGACCAGACCGCATCCAACTTTTTAAAAGCGAGCTGGGGCAGCCAGCAGGTCTTTCCCAGCATCACTCACGTGGCACACATCATCAGCAGCACTTTAATCTTTCTGAATTCCCCTCAAGGGCTCAGACACTTGAGCTAATTTCATGATTGAAATCTCACATCCAAGTTCTCACATCTTCCTAAGACCCTTACCCAGCTCTGCCTCTATGTTGTACTACATCTAGTTCCCCTCTTACCAGCTGGCTTTTCCCAGCCTTTCTTACTCTCTTGTTGTGTTCCCAAGCTTGGGATCCTTTCCTCCTCCGATCTCTTGCATCTCTGTGCTGCCACAACACTCATCTTTGCAGGCACAAAAGGCAAGGCTGCCAAGAGCATAGTGCACAGCACAGCACATAGATCCCCCTCCATCCCTCCTGGTCCCTCCTGGCCCACAGCAGCTGTGGGGGTGCCAGGCATCCAGGACTGAGTGCACCACAGTGATTCAGAGAAAATGGGTCTGAGTGCAATTTTTTTGCTTGTTTTTCAGGAATAGGCTTAAGTAGAGCTGTGAAACAACATTTTTGTTTCTTTACAGATGCTTTTTAATATAAATGCACTTTTCCTTTGTTTAGGAAAAAAAACTGATTGATTTTTTCTGCATACTGCATGAGGAAAGATGCCCTCATCACCAGAAGCATTTCCTGTCCAAATGATCCAACCTGACAAGCTTACAGGTGGGGTCATAAATACAGCAAGTCAAACAGTCTTGCTAACACTCTGCTAGCTCACTCTCTCTAATATTAAGACACCCGGTTATTGGGACACCTAGACCCAGACATACCTAAACTGAGTGGCTTCAGAACCTGCCCAGATTGTATGTCTTTATGCTGAGTCTGGGGACCATGGGAGCTTCTCTCTGTGACAGGGGGGTGTGCCTGTACCTTGCACTGCTAAAAATTACTGTTACATTGGCCATGAGGGTGGTTACATTACACCCTCTGGACTCTCATCATCATCCGAGATTTGGGACTGAGAGACTAGCCTTGTTTGTCCTCCCTGCATAAAAGTGCCTCTCCATTTCACATCTTGGAGTGTTTCCCAGGAACTCTCTGCCAGGGAACATTTCTCACCATGTTAAAGAGCCAATTAAATGGATTGACAGTGTTTGCTTTGTAAACAACTCATCGCTGTGATACAAGAGATACAGTTTGCTAAACTCAAATGACCAGGGAGTAAACCTTTAGTGTGTCCCTTGTAAGACATGAACTCTGTGATACCTGCTTGTGTACATGCACTAGGATCTGCATCCTTGTGAGATTCCTCCCTGAGCTATTTAGAACCAGTAGTTGTGTTGTGTTGTGATACGTTGTGTTGTGTTGAGACTCCTGCCTCCCAGCGCTGAACAGCAGCAGCACAGGCATTGAGAGAAACAGGTCTCTGCCAGCTCTCCAGTGCCTTGGGTGCTCACTGAACATGGGACACTGCTGTCAGGGTCTGAGTGCACTCTCCAGGCTCCACCCATCAGAGGATTGGCTACTTATCACCTTAGTCAGAGTGCTGGGTAAGATGCTGGGGGTGAAAGAGAACTGGGAAGAACGTCTCCCACTTTTGCTCCAGAGCTGCATGAAAGCTCAGCTCATGCCCTTGCTCCTTGCCTGAACTATGTCTAAGCTATGCCTGTTCTTTACTGATACTGATGCTAGTTTGACTTCATGGCTTGTCCCTAGCCTTGCCTTGTCAAGTTGGACTTGCATAGTGATCTTGACTTTTCACTGCCCCTAGTCACTGTGGCTGGACCTGCTCTGCTTTTCTTGCTTAGGTGTAATGATATCAGGGAGCTCTGGGAGAAAACAGCACGAAGAAGTTGTCTGGAAAGACAATCTCAGGAGACCATTGAAGGAGTCCTTACTCTCACGTGGGCAGCTCTCCTGCAGTATACAAGCAAGGTCTGTACAAGCACGGGTGGAGTGAGCAAAAAAAAAGCTGGGGAATCTCAAGGAAATCAGCAATCTCAGCACTTGATTATGTGGTTGATGGGCACTTGGAACTTTAGTCCAGTAAAGAAGAAAAAATACTAGAATCAGGAAAATAGTTATTAGTATGAGTAATGCTGTCATGGATTGCTGAAGACATCAGCTCTGTGGGATGGGGTAGTACCATAAGCTCTCTCTCCGTCTCAGAAAAATCGAGCAGCTGAGTAATACAGGATTATAAATGCACGGTGTGTATTCTCTTTTTGTGTTTGCAGTAGGGCTCATAATGTGATAGTGTTTTCTGCCAACAAGAAAAGACCGTGACTGCTTCATCTTCAAAGTATCCCAATGCAGTGTCTGAAGAGGAAGCAGCAATGAGGAACTTCAAAATGCTAGGAGTGAACTAAGATGCTAGATTGGTTACTGTCATGTCCCACTCCTACACAGAATGGAGCACTCAAAATTCGTAGATGTCCATGGTCAAAAAGGAATGGCAAAAGCCAAAAGGGTGCAGAAAAGAAAGCTCACAAAGTTTTATTAGCAAAACAAACACTCAGCATGGAAATTGATAAGTGTTTTGCCCCTATTTTCTAATAGTAAGTGAAATAAAAGAATAAAAGGAAAGGGAAAAGGAGAGTTAAGGAGAGATCAGAAAGGAGAGAAAGGAAGATGACTAGTCAATCCATCTGACAGGGTGTCCTGGGGGCACCACCCAAGCTTTGTGGGGGTGCCTTCTTATAGTTGAGTTTTATTGTCCTGGGACTAGGTTTCTCATTCTTACTGTAAGTGAGTAAGCATCAGCAGTCCATTCTTTTGGAACTTTCTGGAAACAGGCTGAGGGACTTTGCAGGACTTCTGGTGGTATTGATTCCCTTCTACTGGCCTTGGCCACTCTTTGACCTCACTTTTGGACTTGGGCTGCTCTGTGTTGTGCAGTTTCCATGGACCAGATCAGAGGAATTGGCCCCAGAAAGGTGCTGTCCTACCTCCGTACTTCCCAGGCACATCCTGTTCCAACATGTCTGCTTGAGTGGTAGTCTGTGTTTGAGGCATAGCAAAGCATTAACTCCTTATTGCTCAGTTACTCATTTTTACTGTGGTCATGTCTCAGGGATTCCCATTTTATTTAGGTGGTGCTCCACTTCTTCTCTGCTTCCATCTAAATGATGGGAGATTTCTTTCTTCCATCTCTGAATGAACTGGCTGTGCTGCCAGGGACTATACATTCCCTTCCCTGCATTCCAATGTGTAGTTCCATTCTCAAATCCACGGGGGAGAAAAAAGATCTATCAAGAACCACTACATTTAAGGTCTCCATTTATCTGCAGGCTCCTCCTAAGTCAAAATCTGCTGAAAGCTGGGAATTGTCTTTGAGGAATTGTCACCACATACCTGCCCTGTTCTTATGTCTATTTTTTATGAGATAGGATATTGGATTAGGTTAGACCATTGGTCTAATGTGGAAGTATAACTACGTTGAGGCAAGCTCTTCAAACTTTGTTTGATAAAACTAGCTGATGTGAAGAGCAAGGAGTAACTGGCTAACACTGGTGAACTGGCTGATAGATTCTGATTCTCATAAGGCAATTGTCAAAATTATGTAGCTGTGTGAGACTTTTAAAGAGGTCTTTAAATGTACATCTTTTCTTGGAACATAATCCAAAATTACAGGAAGAGTCCATTCTTTCCATACCCTAATTTCTGGCAGAAAATGAATAAAATTTGATTTTTACATGGGTCAATATTGCACCAGCTCAATACGTAAAAAACTTTAGCTAGTTAAAATTTACAGAGATGACATTGAAGTAGCATTGCTTTCTCTCTTTAAATCCTTTTATTAGATGGATTAACTAACAGTCTTGAAAAGGGTTCCTTGAATTCACATTTAATTTGAAATTATTTGTTTTCAAAAGTAAAATAAATATAACTCAAATATTTAAAAATTCTGTTTTGAATTTAAAGATTTTGTGATTTCTGATACAGTATAGTGCCTTTTTACACCATGTGAAGAAAACTGTCTGTTTCTCTAAAACTCATAAGTAACCAAGCTGATTCCTTAAAAATGTCACTTATTTTTTCAATCCAGATCAGGAGGGAGTGGTTTCCCTGCTGGCACAAGCAGAGCCCATGGACACAGGGGACTATCTAATGTCACCTCAGCTGCTCTGATCTCAGGGCATCAGGGCCTTAGACACTCTCAGTTTCAAGAACCTGCTTTGATTTATGTGCCTTATGGCACCTAGTTCTCAGATTATCATAAAAAAACCGCCCAACATTAAAATTGCTGAGTTCCCGCTCTCTAACTGAACTGTCTTGTAGTGAAATTCTCTACCACCTGCTCGTATTCATCAGTCACTGACTGTTCTCATCACCCAGCCCACAAGTGAAAAGTCCTCTGCAATCTCCTGACCTTTCTCCCACGCGTACCACCACTGACTCCCCAGCTGCCTGCTCCCAGGTGTGTGTCCCTTCAACTCACTGGCAGGGGTTGATAGTCCTCACACTCAGCTGGGCTTTTCAGTGAACATAACATTTCTTCAAGGACCCTTGAACCATCTCTCAATTGTGCTTGCCCTAGATTCTCCCTGCTCTTGCTGCTCTTTGAATTTGAGTCTTGCTCTGAGCTGACGTTAGCTGGTTTCTCTATTTCACATCCAGCTACTGTGCTGGCTGGCATTTTGCAAGTGCCTTGACTAGACAGCTAGATATGAGGCCTTCTCATTAACACGTCTGTTGTAATTGGAAGAAGGCCAAAGGCTGGGAAAGGCAAGTTTCCAGCACCGCCTTTGATTTAAGGGCAGCACTAATAGTTAAGTGATTGCAAGTGCTAGTAACTGGGAATGAGCAGAGGGGACAGAAGGGAATGTATGGGAAGCGCTGGGGAGGCAGTGACTGAAATGACTGAAAATCCACTTTGGAAACATGCTTAGCTGAGTAACTTCAGCACATTGCAATGGCACATCCTCTTAATACTTGCCACACTGCCTTGCTTTTCAGCTATGTTGACTCACCCCCTAAGAAAAGCTATTGCTACAAATCCCATGGAAGCTCCATTTCTAACTCCTCAGGATGTGGGTCAAGCTCTCTCTCTTGCTATTTTGTGCTGGGATCATGCAAGTGCCCAGGACATGGACAGATCAGCACAGCCTTGCCTTCTCTTCCTTGTAAAAGAAATTTTGCAGCAATTTCTTCTCTTTTGCTAAGATAAAAAGTACGTAACCTCCAGCTCTTGATTGCTTTGAAAGAGCAGAGAACAGAAAACTTTACCTATTTCAAAAGTGAGCTCTAAATATTAATGCTTTTGAGTAGAAATGCAGAAGCTAATGGGGCCAACAAAGTTCAGTGGCTGTTCAGAAGTTATTTCATTCCTTGGCTGAAACTAAGCATGGGAGAAGATGAAACTCAGTTCTGGAGAGAGCAGTTTAGAGCTGATGGAAAACAGGTCATGTTACAAAGTCCCAGGCAAATCTGGATTCCTGAGGCAGGGATTATAGTGGGTATGAGTGTTTGAATCCTTGGCGCACTCCCAGCACTGGAAGCTTCAGCTACTGCAATGCAGCAGTTTGAGCATCCAAGGGACTAAGATACGGCAATGAGAATCCCTGTAGTGAAACAGTCCCTTTAAGGTAATGCAAAAACCAAATCCCACTTTGCTTCCAGACAGGACCACACACCAGCAGTAGTGAGAGTGGCATTATAATACTTATGTTCAAACCTGACCTGTAGGCTCTGCTCCCCATCATTACAGGAAGATGGGCTAGCTCCTACAAGGGTTTAAGTAGTGCCACAGATAAGATAGGACAGGTCTTGTTGAGCACACAGAGAAGGTAATTCACTGGCTCTGGTGTCCTGATTATATACAGCAGAGACCTGGTCCTGTTGGCTTCTGTTCTGTGTGCCAGGATTTCTGTGAAAGTCAGGACCTGAATGACCAGTAACAGTGCATGCACAGGCTGTGCTCCATCATGGAGGAGAAACACAGAAAGGATGTGCAGGAAATAATTTACACGTATCCCAGTTTACATACTACCAGAGTCTACAGCCCCTAATCTAAGCATGTTAAATTTATCTAGTGTTCAATTTACTCACCTGCACAAAACATGTATATTTATCCTCTCTGCATACTAGCATAACTAAATCTCAAGGTGAAGATGTAAGTCTGAAAAGGTGAGATGGTTCAAGGTTATAAAGCTGTTTCTCAGAAACTATTCTCAGCTATTCCTTAATCATTAGCCTAGTGGCAGTACTATAAGGAAAGAAAACGTGGGGATGTGAAGACAGTCCAATAAATTCCTCATCTCTAAGTCTGTGAAATCTGTCTCAAGACATGTACTGGCTGATTTTCTGTTCTTAAATGCTTCTTTTCAGCCCTCAGGACACAGGCAAGAAATTATCCGCTTTAGTGACTGCCCAGATGTCACTGGTGTGCTAGTCCTTGAGAAGCTATACAAAAGGGTGAGTTTTAGTCCTTTAATCTAGGCAATATGTGTGTACATGAGGTCTTCCCCTTTTTGCAGGCTGAGAGGTACTAGCAATTGCAACAAAATAATCTGTCAATATAATGGTGAGCATATTCTATTCTATTCTATTCTATTCTATTCTGTTCTATTCTATTCTATTCTATTCTATTCTATTCTATTCTATTCTATTCTATTCTATTCTATTCTATTCTATTCTATTCTATTCTATTCTATTCTATTCTATCCTATCCTATTCTATTCTATCCTATTCTATTCCTGAAGTAAATACATGTAAGAATCACAAAGACAATGAAACTAATGAGGGACATTAGCCAAGTAACAGCTTTGTGAACAACACAGAAATTTTTTCCAGCATCACATGAGACCACTGAATAAAAGGAAGAGCCAGAAAAAAGAGCTAAGTGACACTGCTTTGCAAATGGTTTGGTTTCGCTCTTGTCAAGGAAAGGTTTTCCTCACTTCTAGCACAGTGTTTCTCATTTCTCTTTCTTTTCCTTTAGCATCATCCAATTAGGATTGCCAATGGGAAAATAGCAGCTTCCCCATGCAATTCTCCTCAAACCTTATGAAAAAGCTAAATATTTAGAAGCAGAGATGTGAAATACAACTTAATCCAACCCAGGAATTGGTCCTGACCTGTTATTCTCCTCTGAACAATTCTAACACCGGGATGCTACTCAGCCATCCTTTGCTAGCAGGATGAAAACAGTCCCATGAGCCACTGAAGAACAACAATATCCGTATCAGAGCTTGTCAGAATGAATAGCCATGTCAAAAACCTGGAACACAGAAAACAGGACCATTTCATGCAGGCATTATTGCCCCACCTTTCCCTAACATGAGGTAAGAAGGGAAGAAGTGAAGAGGAAAATGAGAAGTTAGGGTCAGGACTTGCAATTCTTTACCTAACGGTGGGAGAATAGTGATATGTCTACTGGTTACAGAGACCTGAAGTCAGGGTTACTGAGTACTGTTCCCAGCACCAGCCTGCTAGGTGACCTGAGTTACAACATCTCAGGACTTTGCTTTGTGTCCAAAATTCTCATCAGTGAGGTTTCCACTCATTGAACCAAACTGATTTGTGTGGTGGGTGGCAAGTTCTCTTCTGGAGGTCCCATCACTTCTTTGGCCAGTGCCACTTGGCAGCCCCCACATACCACATGTCATAAACTCAGCTCTCTTCTGTCATGGAAAGAAAGGAAAGGACAGGGCATCCTGTTACAGACAGGTCTCTGCCAGCCCTATCCAATTCCTGACATGCCCTTGTGCAGCCAGCAACCAGTGAGAGGCTGGCAGGCTGCACAGGGGTAGGGCAGAATTGCTGCCTATCATGGCTTCCACTTCATCCCTAGATTTCCATTATGGAGAACTACAGAAGGGACCAATCAGTTCAGCAGTTCCAGGGGCAGCCCAGCAACAGTAAACTCAAACAGAGATTAGTGATGGCTACTTTCAAAGACATTAAGAGAATCATCAGGAGGACCAGCTTCCCTCTGGCCTAATCTCCAGTGCCGGGAATAGCAGCCACCCAGCCTGCCTGCTAAAGTCTCTTTCTATCCTGCTACCAGCAGTACCCCAACAGCAGCTGCTCTTTGTGCAAGTGTTTCCGTATGTTTCTAGCTGAGTGATAAATAGTTCTGTTTGGAAAAAGTCACTGCAGTACTCTGAAGTACTAGTAGCAGTATGGGTATGACAGAGGGGAACCTGAGAACAGTAGTGCACGCTGTTTCTTGCTACAGATCAGTGGTGCAAGGAAACGAACTGATCCAAAAAAGTGGCACTTTTCTCAGGTGGGTGAAAGGAGCCAATGAGTTGTACACTGAGTGTCCTGTATTGCTTCTTGATAGTGTAGGGGTTTTTGTATCAAGTCATATTTCTTTTGCAGAAGGATGACCCCACCAAAGAGAGAAAGAGTATAAGTAAGTGATGCAGAAAGGACTGAAGGAGTGAGAAAGAATGAGCAAAGAGCAAGAAAGGGGGAGAAAAGAAACAATACCACAGAAGGAAAATCCCTGACAGTTCCTCAGAACTGAAGGAAGCAAGAAGACCCTGGTAGGTTCCTTTCTTCAGCATTAGGTATGTTAGTCCATAGCAGCATGAGCACTATAATGTTACCAAAGCCTGATATACATGGAGTACCTTTGATCACAGCACAACTGTTACTGTTTTGCCTCAGTAACACATGTGGCTGGGTGCAACAATGCTATTAGTCCTGGTCTAGGAAAGGCTTGTGTCTGTCTGCAGTCAGATTCATCACATAAATCTGGTGTATTGTGAAATTCCTGCACTCAATCTGTATTGAACATTTCAAAGGTATGGAGGCCTACCATCTGCTCATCTTGCTCAGTTTCAGAGGTTTTGACTGGTTAGCACATCCACACTTCAGGGAATAGCCCTGGAGGTGACAAAGACCTTATATCTTAAAGGTACAAGTAATTAAATGTGTTTTGGTTCCTTCCAAGAGTGACGAGCTGGAAGTTATGTAGCAGCTGCAGAGAGGGGTGCACGGTAAAGCACAGAGAGGCTTTGCTGAAGGAATTGTCAGGAGTTAAGCCTAAGATGCCCCTGAGGAAGTTAGCTCTGCATTTGGCAATCTCTGCAAGATTGTCTTCAAGAGGAAGATGAAATAGTATCTCAAGTCTCACCTGCAACAACTGTTAATGGCTGAACAAGGGGATGTGAAACTGTCACTTTTTCTTACCTGGCTTTGGAGAGAGCAGATTCAGCAGATGTCAACCAATGTCCGCACATTTTTGTCCTTGCTCTGCTTCCATCTCCTAGTCTGCCAGTGGAAAAGAAGGTAGCCAGCTAAGCCAGGCACAGGGCAGCACAAGGACAGGGACTGTTCAAGCAGCGTTTTGCAGATATCTGCACAGCCTCTGATCATGGTAGCATGACTGCTTTGCCTGATGCCAGCTCTGTATAGCTAGGTGTCAGATACAAGCTAAAAAACGAACTGTTTTATCACTCTAAGGTAAATTTTCTTCCAAGTAGCTCACTTAAATAGATCATGGATCATCTTTCCACTATTCCCTAAGAAATATGTCAACAAAGTTCAGGTGGAAGCTGCACTCAGATTTAGCACACAGGAGGTGGTTACCAGGGCCAAGAGTGAGAGCTTGAGCCTTGTGTGATTCCACACTGAGACAGGAGACAGCCAAAGACATGAGTCCTTGGTGGTGGGCAGCTTGTAAACAGCAAAGAGGTTAGAAGTGCAATTAGTCTGTATGACAACCATGACCACCTTCTGTCACCACCCTAGGACAGGCTAGATCCCCATTCCTCCCTCTCTTGCACAAGGCTGAGCCAAGGCCCAGGGCATAAACATGCCCAGCTGCCTGTCACCCACAGTAACAGACCTGTATATGGGCAAGGCCAGACTATTGGCTGATGCATCTGGCTGTCAGATCCTAAGTAGGAAAGTCTTGGATACTGACTGATACTACATGTTAGGGGATTTAGTAGTGGCCGGTCCTCTTCCTGTGGTCAGCACCAACACAAGTAGCCCGGCACAGCTTAATAGGAATGTCCTGGTTTTGGACAATAGGGGGTGATAACAATGGACAAGACACGTATAGAGAAAGAGCAACAATTTTATTGAATTTATGGGTATGGATGGGTGTATGGATATGTGTATGGGTGAACCGCTACGTATTTGGTGTGGAAGTAATGAATCAGAAGAAAAACCCACACAAATAATAACCAATATCTTTGAAAAAAAACAACTGTCCCTCTTTCCCTCGTGCACCCCGGGTGTTGAGCAGCTGTGAGGTGCTGCAGTGCAGGAGCTGCAGTGACTCCTCCGGGCAGTCGACTGCGCTCGGGAGCACAGGATCTGCAGGTGCACCGTCTATCCGACAGGGGGCGGCAGGGGGGGCGGCGCACCCAGAGCGGAGCTGGGCACATGCTAACACGATGGTGGTGGCCGGACCCAGGGAAAACCCTCTGCAGTGCAAGGTGGCCCCCAGCACCCAATCCAGGGGTGGAGAGGGACTAGGGACACCCGAGCACTGGGAAGGGGGTTAGAGAGGGAGGCACACAAACCAGGAGCTCCAGCGCAGGGTCCAC
The DNA here is from genome assembly GCA_013399895.1 of Serilophus lunatus. NCBI lineage: Eukaryota > Metazoa > Chordata > Aves > Passeriformes > Eurylaimidae > Serilophus > Serilophus lunatus. The sequence continues at coordinate 605,715 of VXBA01005866.1, read as the reverse complement.
AGTGAACCAGGCAGCGGCGGCATCTGTGGTGTCCTTCCTGGTGCGTCCTCGCGGCTGGAAATGGTGAACGGGCGATGTCAGAGGCCGGCAGGAGCAAGCAGGGTCTGCAGGATTGCGCTGGGGTCCCTTTCTGAGCAGAGCCGAGAAGGGCCTCCTTCCATGACATATGCTGATGTCACACTGCCTAAATGGTGGCTCTGTAGGTCCTGTTATAGTCTCAGTGTCTCTTTCCCAAGGTTCTCTGTGGAATTTGGCAGTTCCTGCCCCTTTTTCCCCATGTCTCCCAACAGGGAGGACTGATGGGAGATTGAGGAAAAGGGATGCAACAGCCCGTCCTCAGCCCAGCCCAGAGGGCACCGCTGCGGGGATGGGAGATGACTTTCTGCCGTCTCTGGGTCGCATGGGGGCCCTGCCGCTCCGCCTCAGCCAGTACTGGACAGGGCAGGTCTGCCCAGAACCCCCTCTGCCGCCCAAACCCAGCCAAAGAGCCAAACCGGGCATGGCCTGGTGCCGAGTCTCGCCTCGCCGCCCTCGCCGGTCGGAGCCGAGGAAACAATAGAGAAATGGGGTTTTTTGGTCCTCCTCTCCAGCTCCCATCCCATGACAGGGAACTAAAATTATACTATAGGTAGCAAAGTACTGTGGAACCCAAGCTACAGGATGTGGAAAACATCAAGGCAGGTCCTTTCATCTCTCTAAGGCATTTCCCTCTGGTTTGTGCATCTCCACCAAGTGATGCAGGATAAAGGTAAAAAAAGGCTAACAGCTGAATCTCCATGAGCCATTGCATGCTTCCCAGTCAGAGGCCAGATAACCTCTGATCTATAGTCACCTTCAGTCCTGCAATTCTTTGGCATGACAATGGTATTTTATGACTTCTCATGGCTTTTTAGCTACAGGCATCTCTAGAAGACATCAGCTGGGTTGCAGTTGTTGCCAACATGCCCCTACATAAGTAAGAATGAAAGGTAACAAATTCCCACCATCTTTATTCCCCAGCTATTTTCTCTTTCGATTCCTGTGCGCAGAAGGAGAGAAGCTCAGAACAGGGTCAGATTTTATGGTTTTTATCAAAGCTCCAGCCTGCTTTGTCTTTGAAGTGAAAGTCAAATCTCAAGAGCAAGCACTGGGGGAGAAGGCAGCCACAGGCACCATGCAGTCCTGCATCTGCTCTGTCATATTTCCTGGCTTGAGGTGCTTTTCTCTACTCATTTTTGGTAACTGGTTCTCAGTCCTTCTGCTGTCTCAAGACTAAACACCTGTGTGCTGAGTGGGAAGCATTACACAGGATCGTCAGCATGTGGTCTTGGTCAGGAGGGAAGGCTACCAGGGAACTCTGGGGAATACTACATTTCCCAAGAAACTTCAGTCACAGTCATAGTAATGATACTTAAGGAGGTTTAATTGGGAAGGGATGGAGGTAACACAGTGTTGGGATTAAAAAGGCAGAAGGAAGATTATATACTGCAAGCTTCTAGAAATTATGCCAGAATCTTAACTGATGAAGTCCTGAAGGATGGGCCTCTGCCTTGCCTTTGATCACTCAGTCAGCATCCAATAGAGGAGGAGATGACTTTGACCCCACTATCTAACCCTGCCTTTTATGTCCTAAGTCCAGGCAGCATCACAACACGGTCTACATGTTAGGGACACTGCTGACCTGTGGTTAGTACAAATAATTTCCCTACAGGGTCCCTTTAACAATCAGTATTTTAATTCTGAGGCAACTCATCTGGGGCACTATTTACCGCAACTTGTGGCATCACTTTCAATTCTGCCTGTGCCTTCATATCTCTGTCTAGCAAATAGCTTCCACTTTCACTTTTTCCTACCAACACTTCCTAACTGAGAGAAAAGTCACAATCAAGGTATCTGACCAGTTAACAGATCCAGGCACAACCCATCACCCCACCCCTGCAACATCAAAGTGCTGGCCCATATCTTCCTTATACCCTGCAGTCTCCAATCTGCACGACAGTCCCCACGGCACTGCTGAGTGTAGCTACTGAGGAGCCACGTGTGGATTGTACAGTGCATAGAAGGGAGCAGAATCCATAGTGAAGTGCACAAGGGGATCTGGAAATACAGACCACACATCCCACCAAAAGCCAGAGGATCCATGCTCCCAGCCTGTGTGTGCACTATGCTGCAGGCACTAGAGCACTGGGGTTTGGATTCATACTTCTTTGGGTCGCTAGAGTGACTCACATAGTGTGGTGAGTGCTGTAATTACCCAATTTATCTCTTCATTCCATCCCAGATGGGAGTGAAGTACTGCATCTTTCCCTTCCCTTTGGAGCCACCTGATGCCTCCCTGGGGATGACACCAGATCCACGCTATACCTTATGCCTACATTAGCTGAAGTGTTGCCCTTTAGGGTGCTGGGCACCTGGCCAGCCCTCCTGCAGCCAGCGGCTGCGCGTGCAAGGGGTCGGCATGTTTGCACGCAGCTCGGTTCCATTCAGCCTCTCCCAACAGCTGCTCTGGGGGTGATGGGGACAAGCAGATCCTTTTTCACACTCCCTGGGGATAGTCTTTGCCAGATCTGTTTATTCATTGATTTAAGAAATCCAGCTGCAACTATGTTCAAGCTACTGAGAAAAGGAGCCCAGGCTGGGGACTTGGGTCAGGGTCAGGCTTTTTGCCACGGCGCTCAAATCCGTGCTTGCTTCCTTGTAGCCCTTTCTGCACCACCATCACGGGCATGATGAAGAGTGCTAATTTCATCACTTCACATCACACAAAGTCTCAAGGCTCTGTGACAAAGGAGACAAAGAAACAAACCTGGTGATTGCCACTCCTCACTGCCATTAGCCTCTTTGTCCTACAGCCCCTGAATTAGTGATCCTCATTGACATAATTGGCTTCTGCAGAAAAACAGCCTTGGTCCTGATGGCATTGGGCAGTTTGATCTGTTTCCCCAAAGATGTCTGCGTTCTATCAGATCAGGTTTACTTTAATTTGGAATAAACCTAAAATTTTGCTAATCCTTTCTCGTCATGCCAGTTTCTCATATTGTGCCCAACTGTGCTGAGATTATGCTGAGCAGTTCCAAAGCAGAGATATCTGGGAGCCACAAACATCTCCAGCTAAAACACAGTGTCCTCAGGATGAAAAATGTGATGATACCTGATACCAGACAAGGCCTCTGGAGATTGCCTACATCAATCTCCTGCTCAAAACAGAGACAGCTAGTGAAAATTTACCAGCCTTGTCCAATCTTCTTCTGAACATCTCCAAAGACAGAAATACAAAACCTGTATTACAAAGTTTGGCTACCATCACCATAAAGCCATTTTTCTTATGCTTAAATGGAATTTCCTGCATTTCAGTTTGTGCACATTCCTTCTTGTCCTGTCATCCAGTACCACTGTGAAGACTTTGGCCGTGTTTTTTTAATACCCTCCCATTGGTTATTTATACACATTCGAGGAGAGGAGAGAAGAAGAAAAGAGAAAAGAAACGAAAGGAAAGGAAAGGAAAGGAAAGGAAAGGAAAGGAAAGGAAAGGAAAGGA
>VXBA01005866.1:522436-602107 GCA_013399895.1 Serilophus lunatus | reverse complement strand
AAAGAAAAGAAAAGAAAAGAAAAGAAAAGAAAAGAAAAGAAAAGAAAAGAAAAGAAAAGAAAAGAAAAGAAAAGAAAAGAAAAGAAAAGAAAAGAAAAGAAAAGAAAAGAAAAGAAAAGAAAAGAAAAGTAACCTATAGCACCCATCCAGTCCAACTGCCCAACCACTTCAGGGCTGACCAAAGGTTATAGTGTGTTATTAATTGCACTGTCCAAATGCCTCTTAAACACTGATAGGCTTAGGGCATCGACCTCCTCTCTAGGAAGCTTCTTAATGCCCAGTCTGAGCCTCTCCTGGTGCAGCTTTGAATCATTCCCATGTGTCCTGTCACTGTATCTCAGTAAGAAGAGCTCAGTGCCTTCTTCTTCCCTTCCCCTCATAGGGAGCTATAGAAAGCAATGGGTTCACCCCTCAGCCTCCTTTTTTTCCAAACTAGACAAGCCAAAGTCCTCAGCCACTTTTCACAGGGCATTCCTGTCACCAACTTTATTACTTTCTTCTGGGCAAATTGAAGGACTTCACATCCTTCTGAAATTGTACAGCACAGCACTGCACACAGCTGGATAATCACCTCCCTTGGCCAGCTGGTGATAGTGTGTGGTGACGGTGATTGGCTTTGGACTCTGGGCTGCCAGACCACACATTGCTGACTCCCACTGAGCTGCTGCTGACCAGCACCCTCTGGTCCCTTCCTGTACAGCTGCTCTCCAGCCACTCCTCTCCCAATTTATATTAGTGTCTGGAAGTACAAAGAAGTGTAAGATCTACTCTGACCCTTCTCCTCTCTAGGCTGAACACTCCTCATTCTCCCAGTCTCTCCTCACATGATGGTTTCTTTCAGTAGTCAAGAACCCTCACTACTGCAGTGTTGAGGCTTACTTAAATTTGTTTGGCTTCAGCCTCTAGTGGTTGCTTTTGGACCTTTCTCAAATTAAAACAGGTCATTAGTAGGTGGTATTTTCTTCCCAGTATTCCACACCATAACCAAATCACCATACATGCAGTGGCTTTTATTTTCCTTAAAATCATGATTGAAAATGTTAACCAGTTTTTATTCAACAATGGATCCCTGCAGTAAACAATCAAAATAACCAAAAAGCATTCCAAGCTGACCGTTATTTTTTCTGACCATTAAAAGTTCTCAATCCACTTAATCTGTGTTTGATGGGCCTTGCATAGTGCATCTTCTGAATCAATATAGTATACCATAATTTTCTTTATATCAATAGGTCCTGCCTTACAAAATCTCTGTACCGTAACACTATGAATTTAATTTATCAGATACGACTTCATCATAAAATTGAATGCTGAGTGTCACATTCCAAAAAGCCACACATTACTGTCCTATAATTCTCTATCAGCAAGCATCTGTATCAGATTTTCCATTATTTTTCACTGGATAGTTACCAGCTACCTGGCCTATAGATCCACTGGTCTTAGGGCTTCTCCGCTTAGAATACAGAAACTGTGTTGGCAGCTTAACATTCCTCTGCTATTCCTACAGTAACCGAAGAGTAATTAAAGCCAAATCTCCGCAGGCCAGAGTTGTGCATTCATTATGATTTGGGGTAATGAAAGATTCTGAGAGAGAGAAGTAAGTAGAAGAAGACTGACTCTTGATCAAGGTGAGCATGATGATGTTTGGTAAGGTAGCGGGGTTGGTAAGGTGGTTGGGGAGTTGTAAGGAAGGCACAAGGCATAACTGATATAAGCAGGAATAGTACAAAATAACAGTAAAGAGGTGATATTGCTGAGAGGAATGAGCAAAAGGTGTTTACCAGGTGGTGAGTAGTAGAAAGGGAATGTTAGTAGGGAAGTTAAGTAATGATAAAATGCTAGTGGGTGAGAAGAAGCTGGAAAAAAGAGATGGAAGTTGGAGAAGCACCGCAGAAAGAGCATGTGCAGGAAAGGGTCTGAGATGAAAGAAAACCTGGGATTGTAGAAAGTATAGTGCTGAAAGACTGAATTTTTAGAAGTTACGAAGCTCCTGAGAGTGGAAACAGAGCTGGTGATGTTTCCAGCAAAAGGACCAGGTTAAATGCTGGAAGGAATTACTAACAGCATCATCCTGGTGACTGGACAGAGGTAGAAAAGTAAGAAGGGTTACTAACCCCTAATTCTCTGCTTCCTACCCCTTTACAGGATTAAAACGTGTACCAAGGAGGGCATTGGAGCATTAGGAAGGGTTAAAATAGTGGTAGGAAATGGGAGAAGAAAGGTCTTCTAGAGGTGTAACCAGGCATGTAAAAGAGCACGAAGGACATTGCCTTAGGACCTGAAGGCAGTACAAAGGAGGAGATGTGCTTGGGCTGTCATTAGATCATCTCAGAGCCCTAACCATTCCCCAGCTACCATCCACAGCCACATGCTGGGGGCTCCCCAGCACCTTCACCCTACTTGGCTGAAGATACCTTTTAGGGCTCCTGGTGGAGGCCCAGGCAGCATTCGAACAGTTTGACCTGAGATAGCTGCAAGCTCTGTCATTGTCCCTGCTCTCTGACAGCAAGTGGGTCCCAACAAGCATTTATTATGATGAAAAAGAGCCACATACAGAAACACAGAAGTACATATTTTGTTCTATTTTGAGACCAGGCAGGTGCTGCAGCCTAGAAGACTCACTGGAGTTTCTGTGTCTGGGAAACTACAAGAAGGTGTTTCACACATGGACAGTCACTTCCAAGAGAAAGGAGATTTTTTCAAGCCCCAAGGAAGCACAAGGAGGTGGCACTTGGCAGCTCTGATTCGTGGGGTGAGGAACATCAGCTGGGGAAGGAGCTTGAGCTTCTCAGTAGAAGGGACAGTGCTGCAGAGAAGTTGCTCTCTGGGCCACTGTAGTGCCCCAAACCCTGAAGCTCCTTGCAGCATGACACCCTCCTTCCCTCTTGCCATGGGGAGCAGGCTCTAGGACTTCACAGCAGCCTCTTCACTGTGCCCATCCTCCAGCCGCCAAGGGCAGCTGACATAGCGCAGCACCCCACTGACAGGGCCGCGTTTGGCAGGATCTAGTGCCAGCAGGCTGCGCAGCATCAAGGCAGCCTCAGCTGTCAGGCGCTTCCAGTGGCGGGGCACATCCTTCTCTAGGCCTGTCTCCTGCCACAGCATGAAGTCCTCAAAAAAAGGGTCATCTGGCAGGCTCTGCTCCCAGGGGAAGTAGCCAGTCAGCAGGCAGAAGAGCAGCACGCCAAAGGCCCAGGCATCCATGCTGGTGTCAATGGGCACCCCCTGGGCATCAGCAGTGTTGCTCAGCTCCGGGGCAGTGTAGGGGATCACCCCCGTCACCAGCTTGAGCTTGGTACCCTTGGGCCGTGTCAGCCCGAAATCAGTCAGTTTGATGAGCCGACAGTCGGGATCAAAAAGAAGCACATTTTCAGGCTTGATGTCACGGTACACAAGTCCCCGGCTGTGGATGAACTCCAGTGCACTCACGAGCTGCTTGGCACACTGCTTTGCGGCCGGCTCAGGGATCCCATCCTGCACAGGGAGAGAGACAGGTGGTATGGCACATGCTGGGCACCTTGGCAGTCCTGATAGCTGAGCTCTTACCAGCATGCTCTAAACTGGGAAAGACCTTTGCCTTTCTGCAAGCCCAAGGCTGCTTCAATGCTGCAGACCTCAGACAGACCCACAACCCGTTGCCTTCATCTCCCTCCCTCTGACCCAGCCAGCCTGCAGAGGGGCCAAATGCTACAGCCCAAGTCCCCACAGCTTTGTAGCAACACTCACACGGGGTTTGATGATGGAGATGAGGTCTTTGTGCAGTGCTGGTTCATAGAGGAAACCATAGTACTGGCTGGACTCAATGGCAATTCCAAACATGCCGATGATGGCAGGGTGAGTGGCAAGGGAGAGTGCCACACAATACTCATATAAGAAGGTGTGCAGCTTGGTACTGGCTTTGGGTAGCAGCTTGAGAGCCATAAGAGTCCCTGAGAATGGGGAGAGTGGGTTAGACTCCTCTGAAAGTCACTCACACCAAGACAAGACAGGGAGGCCACTGAGCAGCCATGGATCTGGGCACTCACGGCCACAAGGATGTCTCTGGTCAAAAGCTCTCTGTAGATATACTCTGTGGACACCAGGTCTGGGAGCAGGCACTGCCATTGGTGTGTTTTGAGTCAGTCAGGTCATGCACAGGAGCATGGGGCAGAGCAAGGGACATTTGGGATATGTGGGCCCATCAGTCTGAGGTGGGACTACTGGGGAAGAGCAGTGCCAGGGCCCTGTGGGCACTCATATGGCCAACCCAGGACCTTCACACCCTCTGTCTCTGGGACTTAGAGCACCACTTCAGCTCAGGCTTGGAGCTTAGGGCTCGCTGCCTGAGGTCTGTGGTGGGACTTCTGGATTCCAGCTATAACACATCCATGCTGGTGCCTAGCTGTGAACTCTATTGATCCTAACTTGTGCATTGACTTCCCAGCTGGATCTTGGACATGCCTCATCACTATAACCTTGCCTAATGTTCTGGGCTGCCCCCTGGCATCACCTTCTCCCTGGTTGGTTGTAATGGGATGGTTCCTGGCTGGGGAGATCCCCATCCTCATGGTTTTCCTGGGGATCACTCCCTACCATGTCTGGTGCCCAGCTCCAAGGAGCCGCCAGCCTACACAGTGCCCTCGTTGAGTAGAGGGGAGACAAGGCATAGTAGTTCGTAAGGCGCAATCAGTTCCTTACCTCTCTGCCTGTGGGTCACTAGCATCACCTGGCCATACTTGCCCCTGCCCAGCTCCCGAATAACCTCATAGTGCTCAGCCACCTCGGTGCGCACCAGGCTCTGAGCGGTGATCTCCAGGAGCTCATGTAGCATGGTTGGTGCCGCTGTCCCTGACGCTGCTGCACTCGCAGCTGAACTCTCGGCCATTGCTGAGTGCTGCAGAAACACCACAGCCAGAGTCAGGCACATCACAGCATGCACAGAGAAAGCCAGATCAGACATGCGACACAAACCATGCCATGGCAGGGGATACTTCTGCCACCCGGGAGCCTGAGCACTCTTCCAGCCGTGCATGTGTAGTTTCATACAGCACACCCGTGAGAAAAGTCCCTCATCATATAAAAGGTTCCTCTATTGAAGGGACCTCTAATCCTTTTGCCTAATGTTAGGCAACAGGCAAAACATTAGCAGAGTCCCAGGTTATCAAGCATGACCCAGTCACTCCTCTTGCTCTCCTTAGCCTACTGCAGCAAGACCTTGCCTGTCTACTCAGAAAAGCCTGTCTATTGCTTAGTGAAGAAAGTCCTTGAGGTAGCAGCAGAGACAGACCTGCCTAGGTATTACTCGTCAAAGGAAGAGTGCTCCAAGGAAGCCAAAGGGAACTCAGTACCTCATGTGCCTGCTGATGCTTCTGACCTAAAGTCACTCATCTTAGGCAGGAAGTAAGCTTGGACATCAATGGCATTTTGAGCTACAGCCAGCTGCTTCAGACCCATTTCAGAGAAATGCTTTTTCAGTCCACCAGCCAGCTGCAAGGCAGCATTTTAAAGCCCTCGTGTCAGCACTCTCTCCTGTCTACCCCCCTGAGCTCTGAACATAGATATCTTGAGCCTGGGAGTCCCTCCTGGCTTTGGAGCAAGGACACATAACCAGAGTCACAGGACGGTCAAGGCCAGAAGGTCCTTCTGGAGATCACCTAGTGCACACTTGTACTCAGAGAAGGGTTAACTAGAGCAGGTTGCCAAGGGCTGTGCCCAGTCCGTCTTTAAATATCTACAAGGATGGAAACTCCACAACTGCTGTGTGCAAACTGTTTCAGTGTTAGATCACCTTTACAGTAAAAAAATGAGTTTTTTAAGCTTAAAGAGAAATTCTGTTTCAGGCCCACTGTCTCTTGTCCTGTCTCTCAGTATCACCTGACATTGTGATACACCTGGAAATGTATTTTTTCAGGTATTCATGTGCCTTCATAAGATGATCCTCTCAAGCCTTCTCCTCTTTAGGGTAAATAGGTCCCAGCTCTCTTAGTCTCTCCTCCTATGAAAAAAATGCTCCAATATCACAACCGTCTTCATAGACTGGATTTGTTCCAGTATATCTCTATCTCTCTTCTGCTGAGGAGCCCCACTGCTGCTAAATTTAGTCATTTTTAAGAACACAGAAATTTAGAAAAAGAATCATTTAAACCTAGGAAAGCTAGAAAAGGGGTGGATTTGTACAGAAGACTGGGACTATTTGTGGGAAAGTTCTCCTTTTTGGTTTCCTTCCCTTCTCTCCTAGACTGCATGGCTAAGTCTTACAGAACTCAGAAGTACCAAATAATTGGCCCTACTTTTCTGCAAAAGCTTTGGCTTGATATGACAGCCAACAGCAGTCAACATTAGTATAGTCTGTATGGAATACAACATTGAACAAGTGTTTGCATGAGAGGGGATGAATGGAAGACTGGGGAGAACTCGCAGGGAAAAATGGTCTGGAAAGTAGAGACTTTGCTTTGATATCGTCCTGTTTGCTGCTCAGCCAACCCGGCTTGTGAAATTCCAGACAGCAAGGGCATCGCAGAACCTGCAAATGGACCTGCTCTGCTAACATTTCTAAACTAGCATTTCCACATTTAGGTGTTATATAGGGAAAAATTTAGGTGGAATATGGAGAAAAATGTAACAGACCTGGGAAAGGCATCGACCTCCCTTTGACACTAGATTGTGGCTAAAGTCACATTAAATAGGGAGCGGAACAGGAGAGATGACTATTTGTCATGTGCAGAACACATTAGATTTATAATATCAAAATACCTTTTCTGTGAGACAGTATTTCTCTGATATCAAATTCATGGCCATATACAAGTTCTTGTCAGCAAATGGTTCATGATCTTCTCAGATAACTTCTCAAACTTGAGTTAGATAAAATTTCTTCCCTTGTAAGCTGGCCACCTGTTAGGGTTATCTAGCCTAAAGGTTAGAATCTTATCACTGCATCCACTTTAAGTACTATTCAATAGCTATATGCTTTTCAAATACCTATTAATTAATATGTTTTTATTTGCACTGAATTATTTATAACATGATTCACCCATTTTATATGATTCATTACTTCTCACCTATTTTCTGTGTGAAAACTTGCTTTTGTGAATAGCACAATAAGCTATTCTGTATATTCTTGGCTGTCACTGCAGCTTTTGGAGTCAAAGCATTACAGCCCATAAGCTTTTTCAATTAAAATCAAAATAAAAATCAAAAAAACTCTTGTGTCCTTCCACTCCACAGTTCAAGTCAACTGCAATATAGGTGACACAAATCTGTACTTGCATTCATGGCCCCATTGGCATGGGAGGGCAAATAGTCCGGGTACAGAGTACAACATTAAAGTGAAACCAACTTGGAAAACAGATCAGCCAGAGGATATGGGTAGAGTTTCTTGAGGGCCTGTGACCTATGAGTCTCATCAGGGCTCCATATGAAGGAAGCCCCAACTGCAGTCACTCCAGAACAGCTTGAAGACTTTGGTCCTTGCTGCCCTAGAAGACATTAATTACAAGACACAGTCCATACTTCAGGAAACAGCCCAAGCTGTCAGGTCTTTCTCATCAGAAAATCTCATCATCTTTCATCAGAGAGATGCCATTAGCTAGGAAGATAAGTGAGGGCCAGATTTGGGCCACCACGGAGTAGAGTGTGTCTGGGTGCTCTGCACCTACCTCTAATACCTTCTAAAGTGCCGTTTGCCCTTTTCAGAGTGACAAGCATTGACTGAGGAGGAGGTCACCAGGGCCCTGGCCAGGATGCATTCACCATATGGGTCTCTTGTATTGAAGGTAGCAGGCAGAGCCCTATTGAAAACTGTTCTTTCCCCTTCTATCCTTTCTGGGCTTTATCCCTGCCAGAGGTCCTGTTTCCAAGCTGTTGAGTGCAAGAAATCCTAATTCTTCAAAAAGAATCTCCAATTACAGTAGCAAAAACCTCACATCCTTTGCACAATCACAAGATGTTTCTGGAGCACCTAAGAAGCTGAGGGAACATATGGAGATAGAGTGTCTTAGTCTAGGTAATGTTGTTCTTGTTCTTCAACCAAAATTACTAATATATTTAGTGCAGAAAAACAGTTGATACATTTCAAGAGCCAAAATCACTGTGATCTGTGGAACACAGACAGGGGTATGATGAGAGAACCACAGAGATATTTAGGCTGGAAGGGGCCTCCTGAGATCAGCTAATGCAACTTTCCTGCTCAAGCCTCAGCAGCCGAAGCAGGTTGCCTAGGAAAGTGTTCAGCCAGGTTTTCAGTATCTCCCCCGATGGAGACTCTTGTCAATGATCACTATAAGGAAGAGTCTGGCTCATTTTAATTCTTTCTTTCTTATCAGGTATTTATACATACTAATAAGATTCCATCTGAGCATTCCCTTTTTCAAGTTTCAACTGTTTCAGCCTCTCATATCAAAGATGTTCTATTAAAAATGGCTTTGACCATATGGCATGTAGGGTCCATTTTCTTGTCTGACTTTTAATCCATTTCAAATAATAAGCCACATTTGGGGCATCTCTTACGAAAAGTCATTCGGGCTTTGTCCAAAGTCATTTGGTCAAATACAAAGGCCAGTGTGAACATTCTTACTGATATGTCTATGTGATTCCCTAACTTAAAATTATCCTGCTCCCTGCTGAAATTTCTTAGATAGAGAAAAGAGGTTTTTCATACTTGTTAAATTTCTCCAGACTCTTGCAGGGTTTATACGCGCTGTGATCAGAGGTACAACCACAGTCTATGAAAACATATTTTCCATTAATTATATTGGGTAAAACAAACTAAAAATCAGGCTATCTATTTAACCAATGCTTTGCTTAGGCTCCACAAACCATCTGGCATATTGTGCTTCTGTGGTGCCCACATCAGTTAGTTTAAAAACAGATATGATGCTTCCAGAAAATGTGGTCACATTTTGAATTGAGAATAAACAGTTATGCTCTATGATCAAGACAACTCTCAGTCTCCTCATTGGTTCAATGCCTTCAAATAAGCTTCTGTCTAATTGTCAAATCAAGCTCTCAGATCGTTCAGATCATTTGTAGAGCTTTCAGATCTGTTTTACGGCTCTCTAAAGCCCTACCATTTTTTTCTACCCTGCAACTCCCCATGTTAAAACATTGACTGTCTCAGGGGGAATGCCTCATCTCACACACTCGGCTAGAATTACCCTCTGCCTCATCCTGTGGCCTTGAGATCTCTTTCTGCAGGAAAACTACATAAACTGCACTACTTTATACATCCATTATTACTCCAGAGTTTTTCCAAATTACTGAGGGCCGTTGGGAGAAAAATCCATTTCTTCATGTCCCTTTATGGTTGTTGCCTACCTTGTTTCTACCTGAATACTTTTGCACCACCTTTAATAAATGACATTTTGCTCAAATGGACTTAGTGTAACAAGTAATTCAGATCACTCAGTGTCTCAGTTATTATGAAACCATCACGTTCATTTCTACTTAGGGCTGTTAAGGACCTCACCTGCAGACACTTCCCACCAACCTCTAAATTCTTAACCTGGTATTGGTTCATATAGCACCTGTCAGAAATATTCCATTCACTAGTCATTTCCTGAAAGTTATCTGTACAAATTAATCCTGGCATTGGTTGAAATCAATCAGCCACACATTCTTAATTAATTTAAAAATAATCCCTGCATAGTGGAAAATATAATTTTTTTTGCTCGTCTCACCCCACACAATTAATTTTGTTAAATCTTGACTCCACTACAATACTTTTAGTTTTGTCAATGATCTAGAAGAAAGCACTGAAATCCTCCAGAAAATGCTTGCAAATGGCACAGAAAGGGTTTGGGTAGACAACAAATTGCTTGGTAAAACTAGTGCAGGAACATATACACACACAGAAATGTTGAAATGACCGAAGAAGTCAGGATTTTAGTCTGGCATTCAGTGGGTGACAGGGAAAAACAAAATTTTAAAAAAAAAAAAAAAGGTCATATTCATCATACACATTTAGGTTCTTCATGTTGCTTAATGGACTCTGTGTAAATCCAGAAATGTAGATGTGTATAGCCTCACTTCCTTTGCAGTCTGCCTTAAGATAATGGATGATACAGAACTGCACTAGAAATTATCTACAATGGTATAGATACACATCTTAGAGATACAAGTCTAACAGTACAAGGGTTACTGATGTTGCAGATTCCACTTTTGCATTCACTCTGCTGAAGAGAATGCCCAAAAAACATCAGATGCAGGAAACATCTGCAGCGAGAGGCAAACTAGCATTTTCCAGATGGTAAATTAAGAAAGTAAGCTTCACTGTAAACAAAAAAAAATAGATACAGCTGTTCAGCTCTACGTAGACTAAAAGAGATTGTAAGGAAAGAACAGATCTGTTCTGAGACAATGTGCCTCTTACAGTGAACTGCAATTTTCGTCAGAGGTTCCTACATACAGATGCCATGAGACAGTCTGAAACTTAATCTCTGAAAATTAGCTGAGTTAGGAAAGTTGTATTTCTGAAGAGCTGGCCACCTGCTGATGGTTTCTGCACTACAATTGAGAATATCATGCACCAGTGAAAATTGTATTTTTAATTATAGATTTATTTTCTCCATTCAGCGTGCTTTGTATTCTTCTCGATCTTATTTATGATGTTTCCTGAAATGTTAAAATATACTGATGTGAAGAAAGCCTGGGTAAACTTTCTGAACTCTTCTGGAGGCTAGCTGATAGGTTAACAGAACTAGCTAAATGGATGTTTTCTGTCTTTTTAATGATATCAGTGAGCCCAGAGTTCAGAACGCTAGCACTGGTGTCCCCAGTTTGACAGAAAAAGGACCAGAGAAGAACCATGACAATGACAACAGTGCTGAAAATTCCAAGGAAATTTCCAGGGTAACAGTCTTTATAGCTTATCAAAGAGATAGTGAAGGAGTTACTCTGTCAATTGGATGTACCTTTATGGGTACTAGAATTTCACCAATAGGTGAAGCTGATGTGAGGCCATTTCAGATCTCAGCTATGGTGCAGATTTTGTGAAGAAGGATATTTACTCTCTAAAAATCTTAAACAGAATGGAAGAATATCCTTCCATCACTGGAACTTTTGGGTTAGGAATTGTGCTTTTCCCCCACTAAAAAGCCCACTCTACTGCAAACCACGTTTAGTACAGCAAGGGATCAGAACAGATCTACTGCAATGTTTGCTTCTGGCCTTATTGCTGGTAGATAGGTAAGTTACTTTTTTAAAGCAACTGGTCAGCAGGCTAGCGCTTAGCCTCACAGCCGAGAATTGCATGAGTGCTCCCATAGCAAAACTGCATATTGCCCTTCTGCGGCAGAAATATCTAGCAGGCTCCCAGAAGAGTCCCGTAAGCCTCCCCCCAGCAAGCACTATTCCACAATCTCCACACAGCCACCTCCACGGACAGAAATCAGCAGCAATCTCACTGGGACCAAGCCACATCACACCCTCCTTCCAACCAACCAACCTGTACTGCAGCACGATCCCAACCAGATACAAGACCTAAAGCAATCTCTCAGGGCAAAGCCACCAACGAGCTCACCATCAACCCCACGTGGGAAATGGGTGCACTCCGCATTGTGCCAGCATGCTACGCCCAGGTCTCCAAAAACAGTTTGTGAGGGTTGAGTGCCGTTTTACGTGCCTGTCCGGTCTCCTTCATCCTGCCACAGCTGTAACTTCTCTTCCCGTACTCCTCTCCCGTCTGTACTAAGCCTCTCACCTTCTCCAGCAGCGCAGGACAGCCAGCCAGCCGCGGACCGCCCCGCGTCCCTGGCTGCAGCTTCTGGGCTGGGTTCAATCTGCGCAGAGCAGCCGGAGGGGGCTGCCCGGCGTTACGGGGCTAAGCGTGACGCTCCGCCCCTTCCCCATGTCTCTGGCCCTGGGGGCACGGTGCCTCCCTGCTGAAGGTCACCTCCCGAAGGGACGAAAAGAGGAGGAAAGGGGAGGAGGGAGGGGGCTACCCATTTACCCTCTTTGTGGAGGGGCGCGTGTTTCCAGGTTCGAGGTGGGGTGGTTTCTGCTCTGACAGCAAGCCCCCATGGACCCTTTGTCAGGCCCAACCTTTGTTTCAGCTTGGGCTCTTGGTACACTTGAGGGAGCGAAGCAGCTTCTTTGGCTGATGCATGGGCCTTACACTGGGGCCGTGCCAAGCAAGAGTCCATTTCTGGTGGCGGGGCTCAGAATGATCGTGGGCTGCTGCTGCTTGCCCTTGGCTACCAGAGGCATCCGTGTGAGTGAGCACTGGAGACCAAGCACAACCATGGCTGGTTCAAGGACCCTTCATGGGCCCTAGTGGGTCAGGGGTCTCACACACACCAGTACTACAGGGTATTATTATAAAGCTGAAATTATTAACAGTGACTATGATGACTTGCAAGCTTTTCATCTGTTCTCGGTACCTCCCTTCAAACTGTTCTTGTGCCAGGCTCATCCTTCTATCGTTTGAGCATGAAGTTGAAAGCAGCTCCTGGGTGCATGGGCACCATGTAGATCCTAGATCTTGGCTGTAAGGTACTGCTTTTTTTCTCTTGAGGAAATGGATCATTTTGTGTATCTGAAGCAGTGGTGCATGCAGCTGTGACATGGGTGTGTTGCAGCATTGGCCTCCCTGTTCCCTGTTTCCTGATGAGCCTCTGTACACCCTCTGGGGAAATAGAATAGTGAGGAAGCTGGGACAGGTGAAAAACCATCTAACAGAAGAAAGCAGAGCAGCTCCCATAAGCATAAGTACTCTGGGTCTCTAGCACAGAACTGAACCTGGTCACCTGGTCTCTGAAGGGAGGGTTATTATGCCAACGGCTTGTCACTCAGTGCTCTGCCCCACATAGGGGCAGTAAGGTAAGATGCACTGGACTGCCAGCACAGATCTGTGAAGAGCCAGTCTGCTGCCACTCAGAGACGGTGCAAATAAAGAGGGCAAGATGAGTAGCACAGGCAGGCCCCCAGCTGTTCCTGTGCTTCTGAGTAAGAGGTAGAGAGTGAGAATATGTTGCTGATGACCTAAAGGTCTTGTGCCATTCAAGGCTGTGTCTTCATATCCGTTCTTGAAGGATGCTCTAGTGATTGGGAAAGGCCTTCAATGTGCAAAGTCTTTACAGGCAGAAACTTTACAGCAGGGGGTAGTGTGAGTGTATAGAAGACATCTATCCAATATCCAAGAACTCAGCACTGGTATAAGTGGTGTAATGTAATCACTGCTCTCCAGGATCATGGACCCTGTGTTATCGAGTCTTTTGATAGACAGAAAGTGTGAGACTGTCGCCTCTACTTGACACAAGTCAAAAGTCGAACTGAGAAGCGTCCCTGGAGACTTGCTTAAAGTTACAGTTACAAGGCAACACTGGGAAAGGACCCCAGGTTCCCTGAATCCTCCAGTCCTTCTCTCCTTCTCTCCAATCACTATCTTAAACCTGCTTCCAGATCCAGGACCAAAATACAGTAGTCTTACTGATTTTCCAGTTAAATTTTTAAGATACAGATTCCCTGTGTTTTCCATTCCTATTAAGATTGGGACCTGCTGAGGGGGTTTGGTTAAGAGAAGAGACATCTTTCACAGCCCTACCTTTAGTGCACCAACAAACAGCAATTTTAGTGTGGGCTTGTCCCCGATCTGTCATTCATCTGACACCGCATCTGCAGGGCTTGTCCTGCATTCCATATGAACAGGGAATATGTCACATACTGTGTATCAAGTGTGTGTGAGAATTCCTGCTCTCTATTCCCTGAACACTGGGCACAGGGCAGCTGTTGGAAGTCCTAAGACATGCTGCACTCCCAATGAAGTATGCATTGGTACATTTCAGGACTCCATAATTTAACACCTACACTTATCTCACCCACACCGCACACATTTTGTTCTGCTAGCAACCAAGATATTGGTCAAAGGCAACACTGATAGAATATGGAAGTATGATGTAAAGAAAATTTCCTTAGTCTCTTGGAAAGTTGGTCCCAGGCTGTAGACCTGATGACATACAGTCTCCAGCCACACGGATCAATTTGCCTTCAGCACCATAAGCAGACCCACAACAAATCTTGCAGCAAGACATGATCAACTGAGGATCTTACACACCCTTCATGCAGACTCTAGGCAATCAACCCTTTTTCACAATATCACCACCTAATGACCCTTGTGATTTCTATAGGAGTTGAGTGAGGAGGTCTGTTTCAGAGTTACCCAGATCCACATGGCTCTTTTTTTCCCGTTCTGTACTATCCGAGGTACCAACAGCATCCAGGGTAATGGAAGATTTAATACCATTTGAACCCAAGAGAGCACTGTTTGGTGCTATGGAGCCTTATCAGCAGGGGTATGTGTGAAAGAAAGCCGATAGAATATGAGTATCAAGCTCCTTTACCAGGACCTAAAATAGCACTGCTCTTTTAATATTTAGTCTATGGCAATACTCAGTTGTCTGTATATTTTCAAACTTACCATAAGCTTTTACTCAGAGCATCACTGATAGCAGCTTTTCAGAGCAGTAACAATCCCTTAATTTCGAGCACTACATTTTGCCCAGCCTTTTTCAGAACCAGTTTTATGCTGGGGTGGAAGTTGCTCTTTGACTTTCTCCATTGCCTTCCTACTTCTTCTGTTAATAATTCTGTGAGCTGCCAACACTTTCTCCCCCCCAGAGTCAGCATGCGGGCTGGCAAGCCAATCTGCAGGGTACTACAAGTCGTGGGCTGCCTCCTGGGAAGAGAGCTATCTCTTCAGCACAGGCAGGGTGCTCAGAGGAGTCCACCAGCTGCCCAGACCATTTGTGCTCTGAGGTCATTCAGCGCTACCCCATCACTGAGGAATCTGCTGGCTGCCTTCCTGAAAGTGCCATACAGTGTCCCACCTCACTTTCCAGCTATTGCAACAGTCATGCTGAGCCCAGGCCCTGCTCCCCAGAAGTGCTTCCCCATCTCTGGCAAAGCCCCTCACACCAGAAACCTCTGGTCACCCACAAGCCATCATATCTGCTTCAAAACACTTCAGTGCTTTTTCAAAACACTTCAGTCTCACTTCAACCTACTCCCTTCATGTTTCTGTTAGGTGTATTGGGTGCAGAATGGTTGCAAGAGGCAGTGCTAATGCAGTGGAATCCTTGAGCACTGGATCCCAGTGCCTCAGAGCAATGCTGGGGCAGTGTCCTTCCACCCCATCACAGGGACAAGGACTCACAATAGCTGTATTTTTAACCTTTTGCACTGTGATCTTTCCCAGCCTGTCCTCCAAGGCTTAAAATAATATCCAATATCCAGTAACCAGTGCACAGTAGTCTTCTCCCTGAAACTTAGTGATTTATTTATCACCACAGGTACAGCTAGGGACTGTTCAGGAGGCAACTCAGCTTGCAGCTCCTACCCTACACTGGTGGGATAGTGCCATTGCAGGAGGCTGAGCTGTCTGGAGCTCTGGATGGCTTGGAGACAGATACTGGGAAAGAAAGCATTGTGAGTTTTTGCGGGGAAAAGGCTGGAGTTTCAGAAGAGTGGGACCTGCGTGGTGGGGCAGGAACAAAATGTTTTGCTGGGAAAGTTTTCTTCTGTCAGAGCAGAGAGATGGACCAGCTGCTTCTAAGCAACAGCAATCCAGGAGACAAGGGAGATAACAAGGTTGGCAGGAATAGGTCTCCGCAGCCAGGTCTTGTTCTACAGTTTCCTACAAGGTGAGATCACGTAAGCCTAGGGATGGACACAGATTCAACTGAGATTCATCTGATATTGCCAGATGAGCTTGTGGTGGCAAAGCAGATTCAAGGTCCAGCTGAGAAGTGGGTTTGCAGTTCAGGGTCAGTCCTGACAGTGGCACACAGTGCCAGACACTGTCTAGTGATTGCCAGGCAGGTATGAGGTCAATCCAAGCAGTCTGTCCATGTGCTGTGGTCCAGACAAACAGTGTCTATGGCCAAGCACAGCTGTGAAAGTGCTAGAGACAGACCACAACACAGCTTAGGCAGGGACTAAAAGCCCAGGGCTGCTGTGAGCAAAGGTTGCAGATGGACGCCCAGGAGAGGTTGGCCAGGGCCAGAAAGACCTATCTGTGTCCTTGGGTCAAGGAAAAACTATGGTTCCTGCCTACCTCTTGATTTTTCAGCAGCTTCTTGTCTGCCTCTAGCAATGATCTGCAAGGTAAAGGATGCTCCTACTCCCTGTGGGAGGCTGATCCCTCCTGTGCTACCTCACCTCAGTTCTACAGCTTCATCTTCACAGAGCAAACCATCGGCTATGCTTTGAGGGGAACCTCACTGCTCTCTCAAGCTTCCTGAGGAGGGGAAGTGGAGAGGGAGAAGCTGAATTCTCCCTGGGATCCAGTGGCAAGGCACCTGGGAATGGTTCAAAGCTGTGCCGAGGGAGATTCACACTGGGCATTAAGAAGCATTTCTTTACCAAGAGGGTAGTCAACTGCTGGAGCAGCCTCCTAGAGGGATGGTCAATGCACAAAGCCTGTCAGTGTTTAAGAGGTATTTGAACAGTACCCTTAATAATACACTTTTTAAACTTTAGTCAGCGCTGAAGAGGCTGGAAAGTTGAACTGGGTGATCCTTGTAATATCTTCAAACTGAAATGATTTTCTCTTCCCCTCCTCTTCCCTCCCCTCCTCTCTGCTCTTTCTTCTCTCTGCTTATTCTTCTCCACCCTGGGAAGAGTGGTGAGCTCCCTACCTTTTGCTTCTTGTCCCTTACTCAGATTTCATTCCACAAAAGGACCTTTCCTCCAACCGTTTAATAACAGTTCTTTTAGAATTTATGGTGAGGAATCTGTCAGTGGCTTTTTGGAAGTCCAAATGTATCTCCTGGATCCTTATGGAGTCTCCCTCACTGGAGATATTCAAGAACCCTCTGGATGCAATTTTGTACCGTGTGGTCTACGATGACCCTGCTCGAGCAGGGAGGTTGGACCAGCTGGGCCACTGTGTTTCCTTCTGACCTGAGCCCTTCTGTGATTCTGTGATTCCCTCTCCTGTGATTATTGAGACCCTCACAGAAATCAGCATGGCAGTAATGCAAGATTTCCCCTTACAGGAGCCTCATCAACTTTCTCACCAGACTGTTATTGATATACCCATCAGTCTTACTCTGTATAATAGACACTTCTCTTACTATGGGTGGGAGTCAGACTCATCAGTCATTTTTTACAGTGTAGGGGTTACGCCAGCAATCCATCAGTGCTTAGGAACAGAGACATTAATGACAGACAGGTTATACAGCTTGCCCAGCAGTTCACAGTTTCACATTTGAATTCCTTCAGGACTTTAAGGCAAATGTCATGCAGTCCTAGTGACTTATTAACATTCAAACTATCTGTCTGGTCTTACTTCCAGCTAAGCTGCTTCTTCTGACCAATCTACTGCAAATATGGCATCAGGAGTGAAAATCCCCCCACCAAATATTGCATTCTCTGCTGGAAGGTAGAATAAGCAACTGTATTCCTGTCTGTATGTAACTGTATGTATGTGTTCCAGACAGACATAGAAGGAAGGAGCTTTAAAGCTTTCTTAATTCCCTGGGATAAACATTTAAAGTCTGACATCTTGGCAAATTCACTTCTTGAGCTGAATCCTTTTGCCACTTTCTCAGGAGCATGGCTGCTGGTGTGTCTGTTGCTACATGTGCAAGATGATACTATTGAGGGGAAGAGGTAAGAAATCAAGACTGGTCTGGAAAATGTATTACTTGGAAACTGGACGCAAGTGACTCTAGAAAGTGATATTAAGCTAAGGAAAAGTGCATTAATTCTATAGATTCACTTAGCTGCTTTGAAATTCAGTTCCATAGAAGTGATCTGTTACATCTAAGACCTTCAAGACTTAATTTTTCTGAACAGGGGGCCTTCCAGAGTCTGAGCTTCAGCTTTCCTTGCCACTGTGGTCCCGTGATCAAACTCTGGTATGATATGTCAGCTGTGACTTGAGGAGGACCCTGATCTGTGCTAGACTCGGCTTATCTTCTTACTATCCTACTCTGTAAGAGCTGTAGGATCTGTCTACCCCTGTGGGATCTGGAGATTTTTCAGTTTGCACAGTCCATCCAGGGAATGGCTCTCTGAGGGATGATCTGCAGGCATGACATAATCTATAAGATGCCCAGCTGTACTTCATCCCTAGAGGAGCTCAGATGCAGTTTAAGTCTTCCAAAGAACTTTCATCACCCTCAGTGATCACACGAAAACAGGCTTCATCTCATCAAAGAGGTGGAGATAGTTGCAGAGATATTAGCAAGGATTGTTCCAGATATGAAAGGTGGCTGTCCAAAAAAGAGGTTTTGACCTTGAGTTGTATTTTGTTCTTGTGTTAACTCCATCAATCCGTAGTAATTCCATCAACTATGACAGAATTGTTTCAACTTGCAGTATATTTGGGCTCAAAATGTGCTTATATTCCAAAGGAGTTAAGAATTATTCTAACAAAATTATGTGTAGTATGAAAACAAGCTAGACCAAGAATAAAAAAAACACCAAACAAAAAAAGTACAAACACCAAAAAACCCCAAACCAAACAGAACCAACCAAAAAAAAACTCACAACCAACAAAAAATAGTAAGACCTCAAATCCACTGTTCGTTTTTTAAAGGACTTTATTTCCTAGACAATTCTAAAGATATTTTTTCAAAATTTGAAGGAGGCGGGGAGGGGAGCAGGACAGTGTCATCAGACATAATAAAACCACAGATGCCAGTAATTTCTGGAGGAATCCAGAGCACCCAAAGTGACTGTGTATCATTTCCCAACCATCTAGTCCCTGAGATATTGCTGCTCTCTACAACTGTGCACATTAGTTCAGCTCACTTTTGTAAAACCTCACTGCACAACTGAGCTACCGGAGATCACAGGCTTGCACTACAGGAAGCTAGTCTTCCCATGTGAGGGTACCTATCACTTAAGTCATCACTATCAGCATCTATCTTCTACTCAGATGAAATTTGAAGTGTTTTTCTGCACAGCTCCTGACCCAGACTTGTGACCATGACCAGCTGTCAGTGATAAACCAGGATGTTAGGTGGATCATTTCCTCTGCTAGGAAAGATACAGACCAAAGTCTCTTCCATAATTTTCATGTAAACTCTTTAAAAGCTATCAGTTTCTTAGGGTCCCTGCACTACACCCTGCTCTTCCTTCTACACCCTGCTCTTCCTTCAGAGGAGAAAATGGCTGGGGTATTTGTGATCATCTGGCTGGAGCATGAGTGAGGAGCTTGTGTAACAACAGTCCAGTGGCTCTCCCTCTCAGCTTGGAAAGCTGAATGCTCTCCAGCTACTGCATTATTTTATTTCGGTGATCTCATGTTTAAAGCATCATTTCCTTAGTCTTAGGGTCTCCCATGGGGTCAGTAAGTTCCACATTCAAAGGAGATTTTAATTCCTTGGTGAGTAACAAGCTGGAATGGTGATTTGAGCTCTAATCCCTCTCTTGAGTGGAGAATGAAGCATCTTGTCATTAGTACGTCAAACAGATGCAATCAAAGATATCTTGGGAATAGCAAAGACCAGCAATCTGTGCCAGCTGGAAAGCAATAAGGCTTGGGATAGTATACTCTCCACCTCACTGGCCTGCAGGGTTCTGCTCAGGCTTCCCCACCTCCCTCCTATTAGCATAGCATGTACAGTAGAGCCATGTTTCTTTTCCTTTCTCTTCCGGATCTTTTCCTGCCTTCAAACCCACCATTCCCCAATTTTCCTAGAGATAAAAATAATTAATATTTGAAACTTATTCCATTTTATTAATTCCTAATTTACATCCTTCTGCTTTGAATTACTTTCTCACTCCTTGACTTTCTACTGAAACATATTTCAGTACATGTTTCTCTTCAGCCTGCTTTGCATGTACCACTTGGCATAAGCCCAACAGAATAGGTGCATTTGAGGAGGCAGTAAAACTAGGGATCAGCAAGACAAGGTTGTGGGTGAGAAAAATCTCGGATCGCCATTTTTCCCCAAGAATCTTTTGTCTTACTGAGGATTAACTTCCACCATACCACTAACTTTGCTGACTACTTCATGCCATTATCTTGGGCTGAGCAGTTCCTCAGAATTTAACTTGTACTTTGGCATAAGATCTGCAAATCACCCAGCAACAGCCACGAAGCAACACAAGGCCACCTGTATCCTACAGTACCATTGCTTTCCATGTGATGGAGAAAGGCTTAGTGACAGCAAGAAATGTTTATCTCCTCACATCTCTTGGGCACCTGGAAATAGAAATGCCCCATGCCTTGCCTCTCCAGTGCCTCTCCTTTGAAGCAGATCTCCCTTTATCTCTCTCCACAGAGGAGCTCTACCTCCACTTAATGTTGCTGACTTTTTACTCTCCTCCAAGCAAGGCATCTCTGCTAACATTATCTAGTGTTCAGTCACGGCTGATTTCTGGCTCATTAAGTAAGAAATATAGAGCAGAGCATGGGATACCTGTAACTTTCAGGAAACACTATCACTGCTAGTGTCCCCACCTGAACACTCCATGTCTGCATGCCCTGCCTTACCAACTCCCTTTCACTCTTCTGTTTTCTATATCACCTTTCGCCTATCACATATATCACGTATCGCCTGTGTGTTTTTTCAGCTTGCTATCCTCACAGAGAGACCTGACTTAATTCAACAGATCCTTCGCAAACACAGAAAATCTGCACAGGTAGGATGAACATGGGCTAGTGAAGGTGGTCGTCAAAGGTCAGCCCCAGGCCTCTTTTTCTCTTGTTTTCAGCGTCACTTTTCCTTCTCGTCGAGGTTTTTGAATGCTCGACTTTTCCCACAGGTCTCTAATTTTCAGCAACCAACACCACTCTACTCTCTTCTGTGCTCATCTCCCCCACTTTTCCCTTTCACAGCCAACTGTGTACTCAGTCCCACCAGATAACTCTTCACTCTTTTCTGTTCAAGTTTTGTGTTCCTCCTGCTTCCTCCTTCTTTGTCCTATCGGAAAGACAGTGCCATCTTTTCCTGTGGTGTCTGCTGCTCTGCCTGTAGTCATTTGCCATAAGTGACTGCTTACAGACTGGGAAGCCCTTTGGCTATGAATAATGATTTCCAGTTGACATAACCCACTAAGATTCTTTAAGCTGAGCACCCTGCTGACAAGGCTATGCAGTTTTAGCCTGGCTGAGGCTGTAAGCAGAACGAGTTCATGGCTGCTTGCAACAGCCTTGACATAGCCAAACACAACAGCCTTACCCTCTGTCTTGGTGCTACGTAGCAAAGGGACACCAGCAAAGCGTGGGCTGGAAATGAGCAACAACAAATAAAATTGCTGCAGATAGCTGTTACTTCAGTTTTTCTGGTTTATAGGGATTTTAATTATGTTATTTTAAAGTTACAAAGAAGCAAAGAATGCTCTGCCATTTATTTTTTCCTTGCAATATCTGTTATATTCTACTATAAAGAGAGAACATTCTTCTAGTTAACACATCTGAAAATATAGGTGTGATGTACATCCTACATACACCAGGAACACACCTGAGCAGGAGGCAAACTCTACTTTACCTTGCCCTGTGGAGCCTGAATTTTATTTCATCTGTAGTGGATAACAGACATGAGTGAACCTGTCCCTTTAAACCAGGCTACCAGCAAAGTTGAAGCTAAACTAGTTTGGTGAGGAAAATAAGGGAAAACAGGGGCAATGACAAGCTTTCAATCTATTACACACAGAATTAGCAAGGTTGGAAAAGACCATAGAGATCAAGTCCAACCTTTTACCTAACTTAACAACCTATCCAACACCAATCCATCATCTAAACCATTTAAATCATCTAAACCATGCCACTAAGTTCAACCTATCCTTAAACACATCCAGGGATGGTGACTCCACCACCTCCCTGGGAAGCCCATTCCAATGGCGAATCCCTCTCTCTGTGAAAAAGTTTCTCCTAATATCCAACCTAAACCTCCCCTGACACAGCCTAAGACTGTGTCCTCTCATCCTGTCACTGAGAGCATAAGAGACTGACCCCTACCTGACTACAGCCTCCTTTCAGGTAGTTATAGACAGCAATAAGGTCACCCATGAGCCTCCAGGCTGAACAGCCCCAGCTCCCCCGTCCACTCGTCACAGGGCTTGTGCTCCAGCCCCTTCACCATTCTCGTTGCCCTTCTCTAGACACATTCCAGCAACTCAACATCTTTCTTAAACTGAGGCACCCAGAACTGGACACAGTACTCGAGCTGTGGCCTGACCAGTGCCAAGTACAAAGGAAGAATTACTTCCCTGGTCCTACTGGCAACACTATTCTTGATGCAGGCCAGGATGCCATTGGCCTTCTTGGCCACCTGGGCACACTGCTGGCTCATATTCAGCTCCCTATCAACCAGCACCCCCAAGTCCCTCTCTGCCTGGGCATCCTCCAGCCACACCGACCCCAGCCTATAACTATGCATGGGGTTATTGCGGCCAAAGTGTAAAACCTGGCACTTGGATTTGTTAAACCTCATGCCATTGGACTCAGCCCATCTATCCAGTGTATCAATGTCTCTCTGCAGAGCCCTCTTACCCTCTAACTCATTCCAATCTTGGTGTCATCCGCAAACTTACTAATAATGGATTCCATCCCCTCGTCCAGGTCATCAATAAAGATATTGAACAAAACCGGCCCCAACACTGAACCCTGGGGAACCCCCCTGGCCTCCAACTGGACGTGACACCGTTCACCACCACTCTCTGAGCTCGGCCATCCAGCCAATTCTTAACCCAGGACAGAGTAAACCTGTCTAAGCCACAGTCCACCAGTTTCACCAGGAGTTTGCTATGGGAGACAGTATCAAGGGCTTTGCTAAAATCTAGGTACACTACATCCACAGGTTTTTCCTCATCGATCAGATGAGTTACCTGATCATAAAAGGAGACTAAATTGGTTAAGCAGAATCTTCTCCTCCTGAATCCATTCTGACTAGATCTGATCTCCTTATTATCCTATAGGTGCAGCATAATTTCCCTTAAGATGATTCGCTCCTTAATTCAGGCCATCTGACTGGATTAGCTCACCTTGCGCTGCTAACCTACCCTGAGCTGCTAGCAGCTGTAACAGTGACAGTGAGAGCTTTCACAACTCACTGCTCTCCGAAGCAACATCACAGAGCACTATAAACGGCAGTCTTTGCAAATATATACAACAACATGCAAAACATCCTTTCCCCCTTGCATCTCTTTCTCCTTGCAAAAATCTATGGCTAAAAATTACCTTCAACGTTTTGCTCAGAGAAGTCAGAGGAAGCAATAATGTTTTCTCTTTACTGAAGAATATGGGTTTTTTACTTATGGTTAGCCACCCATCTGAAGTATCTTACAAGCTTTCTTAATTTTCTAAAGATTCTGGAAAAAAAAAAAAAAGACTTTAAAGAAATCTTCAACAATCTGTAGGCTCAACACCTGGAAGTAAAACTGAAGAACAGCTTATTAGTGCAGTTGGAATAATTTGCAAACCCCTTAACAAATAACATTATCATGGCTTTGCTGAAGTTCTTGGCAAACTACCAGCCCAGATGTAAAATTTCCTCACCAGCTTTTCAGATAGCAGTGGCAGGAAGGGAAGGAAAGGAAATGTATTGCCACAGGTGCCACCATCTGCTCCACAGTCTGAAAGGGGAACTTTGTTTTGAAGCTTTATTAGCCCATTCCACTCCTCACTTTCTGAAATTCAGCATTCTGTTACTCACTAGGCTTTGATATACTTCAGTGCCAAACATAAGGAACCAGAAACCAAGTAAAATATGCTGGAGGCTTCTGAAGGCATAAAGAGGAGGTAGGCATCAAACTCCATCACTCTTCCCATGGAGGCTGTGCACCAAAATGCACTTTGTGAGTCTAGCTTTATTTTTGCTTATCTTAAAATTAGTTGAAACTGATTGTGTCCCTGTGATAAAACAACCTACCTGAAATATAGTCCTTTCAGTACACTTTTCTATGGCCTAAGCTACACTCATGATCTGCAGTGAAACATATTGAAATGTCATTAGTTAAAGGTATGGAGCCCAATTGGATTAAAACCTATGCTAGGTAGGCAACTAAAGTCCTAAATAACAAACTTCCATGTGAATGTGGCCATAATAAGTTACAACAAGGCATTCACATGAGCTGGAGCTGAATCTAGAGGTATATCAAATCTTCTATGAGTTCCCTAAATTCCATCAAGTTCAACTTCTGGTCAGGCTACTAGTCCTGAAGCCTCACTAATCCAGCACAGCAATCATTCAACTCCTTCCTAGGGCCCACTTTGAAGTTAAAAAAAGACAAAAATACCCTATCAAAGACTTACCAGCAGAGTTTCTTGAAATCAGAGGTTACAGCTGAGGAAGGAGAACTGCTCCCCACACTAATACAGCTGGTGCTGCATAGAGGGAGATATTTTTAAAGCAATTGCACAGTCTTTTATAATCTGTCATAAAGCATAGATGCCTCCTGCCTGCAGGCCAGAAGATAGTAGCCATTTTTTTTACACTGACTGAGTGCATGTTATTTTATGGGAATATTGGCACTGCTGTGTACTCATGTGCTGGGTGGCTAGGTGGCTGGGTGGCTAGGGGGAGTGCTTTTGTTTATCCTCTGGCTATGGCTTGTACACTGAAAGCCTGTTCCTTTTTGGAGTTTAGGAGTCAAAAAAGCTGAGAAAAATCATTACGCTAAAATAGCGACTTCAGACACCACAGTGAAAAAAAGCCAATATTAAATGCTAACTTTACAGAGGGGAATGCAGAAAAAGGATCAGAGTTGAAGAGTCATTTTATGAATTAAAAATTGTTGCCATCAAGATTAAACTGTAACCACCCACTCAGGGTGTAAGAAAAAAGTAAGCAAATTAAGAACCAGAAGTCGGTGTATTATTAAACTGATTGAAGATATCAGATGCTACCAAAATGCTTGTGCCAGCGAGCAGAAACCAAAACTTGGTGCCAAGCAGTAGGGACAAGAGGCAATGGACCTCTTGATTGATGCGCCTGGGAAGGTGTGGCAGACCCACCTTCAGTGGAGACATAGAGGAGACCCACCTGCTGTGCAGACAGGTACTTCTCACCAATGCTCATTCTCCCTTCAGTCACATGTGATCTTGTACTTCAAGGCTGTGACCTCCACCGTGTTCTATTGACCTATCTCCAGTCCCCGAGGTTTTCTTGTGGGACATCTCTTTTACCTTAGTCCATACAACTTTCTTCACTTAGTCACTCAGGCAGCAAGGATTCCTTGCATGCAGGACACAAGCCTTCCTGGGTACAACACTTTCTCAGTGACCAGAATCCTACTCAGTCTACAAAATGTGACACAAGGGCTCTTCTATGTTCTCCTTTCAATTTTGTCTACAAAATGTGTGATTGCCCTAAATAGGGTTCTCAGTTCCCCATATCCCCAGAGTCACCCTCAGCCCATGCCCTCCTACTCCCCTGCATCTTGGCTTAGTCCACATCCCTATTGTATCCTCTGACAACCCCTGTGCAAGGTGCAGGCTTTTTGTGTGCCGAACAGCCAGTTAGCAACCTAAATAATACAAGGAACTGACTAATCCACACCACACTATTTTGCTCAGTGCTATGAGTCTGTCTTCTCTGTGGTGTCCAGATTTTCCAAAAATGTAGAACTAAAGAGCACCAAGGATCTCACTGTTTTGTCAAATTCATTTGGAATAGATCAAAAGGCTTTTAAAGTTAATAGGGAGGAATCGACAAGACAGCACAATACCCAGAGGAACAAAAGCATCTGTGTGAAGACCCTGATCAGGCCTTACATTTGTCTATTATGTCCATCCCAGTGCTTCTCTGCAGTTGATTTACCTCATACCAAAACTGCCAGGTTCAGTAGAACCAAACATTACAAACCTGAGTTTGGAGTGTCTAACCTCCACATCTCTATGTCAGTGCCCTCTAGACACAAAGAATGTTCTCAAATGCAAGTTTTGAGGATATGTGTGTGGGTTTTTTAGTAAAGTAAATGTTAAAACTTGCAAAATTCTGAGTTTTCTATCTTAGGTACAGTATTTCACAGAATCACAAAATCACAGAATCAAAGAACTGGTAGGGTTGGAAGGGACTACTGTGGTCATCTCATCCAATCTCCCTATTCAAGCAGGGTCATCCTAGAGCACATGGCACAGCAGTGCATCCAGATGGTTAATATCTTCAATAAGGGAGACTCCACATCCTCTCTGGATGTCCTAGTGCACAGTCACTCACACAGTAAAGTTCTTCCTCATATTCAGGTGGAAATTCCTGTACATCAGTTTCTGCCCATTGCTTCTTGTCCTATTCCTTGGCACCACCAAGAAGAGCCTGGCTCCATCCTCTTGACACCCTCCCTTAAGATATTTATAGACAATAAGGAGATCCTCTCTCAATTGTCTCTTCTCAGTCATGGACAGGCTCAACTCCCTGAGCTTTTCCTCATAACAGAGATGCTCCAGGCCCCTCATCATCTTCGTTGTCTTCCACTGGATCTGCTTCAGAAGCTCCATGTCTTTCTTTTACTGAGAAGCCTAGAACTGGCAGCAACATTGCAGATGTGATCTCACTAGAGATAAATAGAGGGACAGAATCACCTCCCTCAACCTTCTGGCAACGTTTTTCTTAATGCACCCCACCTCTTCTTCCCCACAAAAACAAATATATCATGACATGCAATACCTGTCATACAGAAAGTGATTCTGAATTCTACAAGAAAATGAATTTTGACAAAATACTTCTCCGTTTCGCAGTCTTCTCCTGTCTCAGCGGAAATGTGACAAAGCTTAGCCTTGTTCTCTGCTACATCTGTTTGTTCAGATAAAATAAAAAAGCTCACATAAAACAAGTTCACAATTAAAAAAAAAAAATTGCCAGCCAAGATATTACCTTCTGAGAAATCAAGGCTCTTTTATTTAAAATCCAAGTGAGATAACAGTTTTAGAGAGTTCAATTTCATCATCTTTCTCTGTTCCCTTAGCAACCCTAACAAATTTGGCATGAATTCACAGCTGGGAATTGAATTTACACTTTACAGGCCATCTGAACCACATACCCATGGTGCTTTCTTCCAGAAAGATTTGGGCCTTGTTATCTTTCCTTTTCCCCAGAGCTGTACAGCCAAACACATCAGACACATGTGCCTGCAGTAATGAATGGAGGTGTCTGTAGTTCTTCCATGTGAAACTGATTCTCATCTACATGCTGAGTAGAGAACCATGTCGGGATTGTCAGGAAGCACGTAAGTCACTGGTCCTTCCCTCTGGCTATAGATCATTGGGAATCTGCACAGATCCAGCACAAGGGCAGGATCAAGGAGGGCATCATGGAACTTCTCATCTTTGATGTGGAGGGACTATTTCTACCAGCATGACTCCTGGCAAAATGCCTGCAGACCTCCACGAGGCTTTCTCTGCACTGGCTGAACTACTAAGAACAGGCTCATCTCTCCTGAAATCAATCAGTAAGCGGATGGAAACATGATGTGCAATGCTCAAACCAGGGAACAGTACTAATCGCTGACTAAGAGCAGGAGCCGAGGAGAAAAGGAAGGTCTTGCACTCTTATCTCAGAGGTCTGAATGAAATCTTTTTAAAAAACGTTATTTGCTTTAATATCAACTCAGTGTGGTGTATAGAGAGCTATTTTCTCGTGGGGCATACATGGTGCATTGTAGGAGCGAATGGAAGGAGTGACATGAAGAAGGCATTTGAGATGGAGAGTTGGCTGAAGCACTGCTGAGGATTTGGGACCTGAGATGGAGCATGCTTGGTGGAAGACCCCTAAGCAGAGACACTATGGAGTTAAGACACACATCAGCTGCAGCTCCACCACAGACTACTTAGGGCTAGCCTGGCATGTGCTCCCAGCTAGGAAGGAGCCAGAGGGAATGTGTCTTCATGAGGGAGCTGCCAGGCATGGCTTGTAGCAGAAACTGTAAGAAGAAAATTATTGTGAGGCAGTGGAAATAATTGAAGAGCTGCACCTTGAAGGGCAATATTCTGTGAAAGCTGAGGGTTCCCTGAGCTCCCATGTATTTCACTGAGGGAAAATTAGGCCATGTTTAGTGTAATATTTTAGCCACATCTATTCCCTCAGCATCACAGATGCAGGCAAGACCTCACCATATGATTATTGGGAATTACACTGGGAAGGTCTGAAGGAGCTAAAACACAGTAATATTCCTCTAGTCACTAGGGATGGGCTGTGTGTTAGCAATCCCAATACCCAATTAAATCACAGCGGAGAAAAACTTGATGATACAGGAAGGATTTGTGGAGGTGTAGCGATAATGTTGTCATTGAGGTTGGTTTAGATTCATCTCTGAAGGAGATTCAGAAGGTAGGGCAACTGCCTGAAACCACTGGAGGTGACAGGATCTGCACCAAGCTCATCATGAAAAGTGATGCACCTTCCTGAAAAAAAGGAAGGAGCAACATCAGAAACTCAGCTGGTGCTGAGGCGTCAGATAAAAATATTGTGAGGGAGAAAGAAGTGGACGACAGCAGTAAGGGGAAAGAGTTGTTATTAAATGCCAGGTGATCTTAATGTGGAGGAAGGGCATAGCAACAGGCCATTGCCGCATCCAGAGTCCATAGGTGTTTTAGAATCAAATGGGAAGCAAACAAAGCGGAGAAACACAGGCATGTATCTGAGGACAAGAAAAAGGAACCCTGTAGGAAGCAGCAAATTAGCTTACTGCTATCAAGTGACACAGAATTAGTAATAAATATATTTATAAATGCATCAAAAATGAAAGTAGGGATAAAGGAAGGTGCTGGTTGTTAGGGGGAAGGAGAACTAATACCAAAAAGCCTGGTAAACACTGAAGTGTCCAGGGATGTTTGGTTCAATTTTCAGCATAGTTAATTTTAACCATATTCTGAAGGAAATTAATTTCACAGTGGAAACAGGAGGACAGGTGAAGAGGGGGAAGAAAAATTAAAACAGAATAACTAGATGTGGGCAAGTTTGAAATTTACCTTGAAGAGTTAAAGCACCTCTGTGATCCATGAGGTCTCTGTCTGCACAGGCAGACATGTGATGTCCCCAGGGAAGGAGGAGGACAAACACAGAGGTCAACCTTTTCATGTGTGCTGGTTTTCAGTGAGGTAGAGTGGCTAGTATGGGACTGCTTTTTGAATTTACGATAAAATGTCATTAATATAGAGATGTTTTTAATACTGCTGAGTTGGGCTTGCACAGTGTCAAGACCTGTTCTGCTTTTTGTACTGGCAAGTGGACTGGAGGTGAATGGAAAATCAGAAGGAGGCACAGACAAGACAGCTGACTCCAAATGACCAAAGAGGTATTCTGTATCATATGACATCCTGCTAAGCATATAAAAAGCAGGGAAGAAGGAAGAAGAAGGAATATTCGGAGTTATGGCATTTTTCTTCCCAAGCAGCCACTGCATGTGATGAGCCCCTGCTCTCCTGGAGCTAATGGAATGCCTGCCTACCCATGGGAGGCAGTAAATAAATTCATTGGTTTTCTTTGCTTGTGTGTGTGGCTTTTGTTTTATCTGCTAAACTGTCTTTATCTCAACCCATGACCCCATCCCACTGGTAAGGAAGTGAGCAAGCAGCTGCATGATGCTGAGTTGCTGGCTGGGGTTAAACCACAACAACGTGAAAGGAAGTCACTGGTAGCACTTTTAGGCTACCAGTAATACCTGAAAGAAATGAAAACAGATTATTTAGAGGTGAGTTGATGAGACATGCAGAGGAAAATAAGATGCTAAAAGAAATAACAAGGTGGCAACCAGCAAGAAACTCCTGCCCAGGGAGGAGGAGGGTTAAGAAGAGTTCTGAATTCTCCTCTTACAAGACCAGTCTGGAAATGGAAGGAGAAGAGGGATTGGAAGTCGTCACTCATATTTTCTTCCTATACTTTGCGTATGTCTAATGGTAGTTTCCTATTCCTACTTTATTCTTTTTTTTTCTCTTCTTGATTTTCCTGCTCTTCAAGTCTCTTTGTGTCCTATTCTTCTTCCTCTCTGGTCCTGTAGAATCTTAATTTCAGTCATGGTTCCCAATTTTTGAAGCTCCCTTTCAGTTCACATACATCTCTTTCCATTTTCCTTCTGCTTCCTTTTTTCTAGCTCACTTTTTATGAATTCTGAATAGAATATTCTGTTTCTAAGAAAGTGTTCCAGCCTTCCAGCCTTCCATTTACCTAAAAGCTGAAAATCTTGGAGCTGAAAATCTCACAGCTAAACAACCCTAAACACACCTTTAAGGAGAGAATTTCTCAAGTGTGGGCAGAGTTTCAATGACTTTTAATCACATTGACATTGATATAAAAAATGAAACGTTCAGATGCCATAAAATATGACACATGAGATTCTAATAATTTTAGGGTACACAAGATCAACTTTAACAATATTTTTTACACTTATAGCTATCAGCATTTGAGAAGCATTTCTAAGCTTCTAGTTAGAAGGTGAGTGCAAATAAGTAGTGTTATTGCAGGAAAGTTCTATGAGATATTTTTATGTTTGTAAGAACATTTTAAGCAATATAGACAGTATTATTTTTCGATTTCCTACAACAATTGATTTTGTTTATGGGTATTAATTTAAGCTAAAGATATTTATTCAACCAGTTGATCATATCTTTTCTTCCTTCCTCAATATAAGGTTTATCTTGAGGATTAATGTCTTCTCTTTTGCGATGCACAAACCCGTGAGTCTGTCCAGGGTAAATTTTAACTTCATAATCAACTTTGCAGTTTTGTTTAAGCTTCTGCTCCAGTAAGGTGACCTGTAACACAGAATGTTCCATGTACAAAGTTAATATGTTCTGTATTTACAGTCCTCAAGTTGTCCTGTTTTTTACTGTTCTGGAAGGTAGACACAAGATATCCTGGCCACTGCTTTCTCTTCTACTAACTTTATACCTAAATGCATTTATTTTACTATGCTTTCTTTGTGCAGTAAAAAAACCTTTTTTCTCCAGTGAAATAACAGCATGTGACTGCATAAAATGTCGGAAAAATATATGGGTTCCTGTAATAATACCTGTAAACCTAAAAACACCTATTGCTCAGCATCATGAGAAGGTTAGCATGTAATGATCACTGTACAAGATACTGCTGATAGGAGTCACACACACACCAAAAAAAAAAAATTAAAAAA
The DNA here is from genome assembly GCA_013399895.1 of Serilophus lunatus. Classification (NCBI taxonomy): domain Eukaryota; kingdom Metazoa; phylum Chordata; class Aves; order Passeriformes; family Eurylaimidae; genus Serilophus; species Serilophus lunatus. The sequence continues at coordinate 571,120 of VXBA01005866.1, read as the reverse complement.
AATAAAACTGGGGCAAGAGTTTGAATTCATTTGGAATTTAGGGAGGAGATCCATGGATACAAAATCAGCAGCTTCAAAGCAACTGGCATTTTCGGTGGGAAAATTAAAGCCAACGTCACTCAATAAAAACATGTGTTCTTCTTTGATCTCTTTGGTAGATAATCATCTTTCTCCAGTCATTCACCCACGCTCCAGAAAAAGGCTGTTGACAGAGCATCAGAAAGGAGAAGCTCTGCAGGATAGTTGGGAAAGAAAAAGGATAGTCACAGGATTTTTTAATTCTCCTTCAACTAGTGATTCCACTGGTACAGGTGGGAACTTTCTGCTGATTTTTACAGACTATCAGCATTGCTAAAGAGGGTCTCCTATCTTAAACTTGACAGAAGTCTTCCTTTGGATTCTTGATCTTTTCCTAAGAACTGATGATAATTATCCATGTTTTCAAACAGAAACAGAAATATTTTTAGTGTCACTGGAAAAAAATCTGATTTGGAGATAAGTAACATAAATTTGTATAGATGTACTATAAGAACTAATGAAAGAGGAAGAAAAGTGCAAATTAGTTTTCTATTTCCTCCATTAAATACCAAGTTACAAAACAAGCATGAAAAGCATTAAAAAGACAAATATCTGTAGTGGGAAACTCACCTGGTCCAATGGAATGATGTCATCCTTTTCACCAAAAATGAAGAAGGTAGGATGCAGCAAATCAGATTTGTCTTCAAAATGCCTGATCACTCCTAGGGAAAAAGTAGAGGCATATACAATGAGTCATCCTACTTGAAGTAGCTAAAACACTTCCAAATCAGTCAAGTGACAAGGGGTTTTGATCCGTTAGAGTTGATCACGTTGTAATGGAGTTAAACACACTTTTCTTAAAAGTTCCTTTTGTTATGGAATGTTTAAGATGTCATTCAAGGTGAAAAGACCAGTTCTGTGTAAAAAAAAAAAAAAATGTGGAAAAATTGTTACACTTGCTCCATTTTTCATGTTTTCTTTGGGCAACTGCTTCTGATCACTTATCAGAGACAGGGATCTGTGAAAGATGGACACTTTTGGTCACCTCTAGCCTAGGAAGGCCAATTTTAAGATAATGGTAAGTATTCTTCATTTCAGATACATGGTTAGGATTCAGTATATTTATACTGATATGAATTCATAACAAATTGACGCTGTAATTTTGACTACTCAAATACATTTGAATTTAAGTAAAGGAAAAGTAGGCAGCTACCACCCTGGCCACTGTTTTCATTCCTGAGATTATTACAACAGAAATGTAAAAATTAGCAAGTAGCAGTGTTGAATTGTGTCAGCTGATCAGCAAATCAGTGCAGCAAAATAGTCCCCATAAGCTTTCTGTAAAAATGCCTTCAACTTTCTTTCACCTCTAATTAATATAAATTGCTCTTTATGTAGAAGCACAGATGGTTCTAACAAAAATATCAAAGGCAACATAAACATATCGAGAACTAAAGTGTGAGAGTGCAAGGGTCAAAATAGAGAGTTAAAAAAAGTTTCCTATTAGTAATGAGGACCACTGCCTAAAAGATACAAAAGATGTGCCCAGAAACCCTTTTGTCATTGCCAGCCAAGAGGAACCTCAACGACAGTGAGACCTTGGCATTTGGTGTCCCTTGTACTCTATGTTGCACAGAAGTAATCCTAGTCATGCTGCTCAAATACATAGATCTTGCTGGCTATGATCAAGTGAAAAAATGTTGGTGCTTACAGATTTTGAATAACAAAATCACCTTCTTCCGCTAGATGTCACACTGAATTTTGTTACAATAATAGCCCTAGGAAATTAGTTTCTGCACCAATCATACCTGCTCAGCCTGCAATAGGTGTTATAGGCTTACCATAGAGGGACACTCCTGTCTTTAAATGAGGATTTTTCAGCATCAGATGTTGCACAGCTGCTCCACCCCAGCAAAACCCAATGACACCAATCTTCTTTGCACCACATTGGTCCCTTAGATACTTGAGGACGACATCAACTTCTCTGAGACATGGAGATGAAAGTTAATTAAGGCCCTAGCTCTGTTCTCCTGGTCCCATTGTGGCTCTCTGCTCAGAAACTGGCTGGGCATCAGTCTGCTGCTGGGAGACAGGGTCTATCTTTGCATCCCTCCTGGTTTATCTCTTTATCTTACTTATCAAACTAACTTTATCTCAACCCATGGGTTTTCTTGCTTTGTTTCTCCTATTCTCTCTCTTGTTCCTCTTGAAGGAGTGAGTAATTGCTACAGGTGCTTGGCTGCTGGCTGGGATCAACTCACAACACTGCTTTGCTATTATTCATTTATAAAATACAAGAGAAACTCCAGTGGAGAAAACAAAGGAGAAAACCAGTCTTTCTAGATCACTATTCCTAGGACATAGAGTGATTATATAAATAACAGTCCAATTAATTTCACAAATGGCAATAGTTGTCATACAAGCTAACACAAATAAAAGTTTGAGACACAGAGCCAGTCAAGAACATCCCCTTACCACAAATGTGACTTATGACAGAATCACAGGATTACTAGGTTGGAAGAGACCTCCAAGATCATCGAGTCCAACCCTTGCCCTAACACCTCGACTAGACTATGCCACCAAGTGCCACTTCCAGCCATTTTTTTATAGTTAAATTTTCTCTCTCAACAGGAAGACAAATATTTTATAAAATTGTGGAAGCAAATTTTAAATTGTTGCTTCTAAGTCAGCAGTAACATTGTGCACTCAAGCTGTGTGTATGAAAAAAATGGGGAAAATATAGACAAGTGAAAAGTAGTTTGCTTTGAACTAGCTGTAATCTGATGGGGAGCAGGAACAATGTTCCCTAGTCACATAGCGTTGCATTTGCACCCTAAAATCCATGGAAGTTGTGCCTACCTCTGGGAACTCCTTCAAACTGAAGTGGAAGGAATGTTGCATTTTCTAGCTTTGCTAGTTATTTTCTTTTGAGTCAGTCATTTCACTTCTACTCTCTGCACAAGTAAATAGTGGGCACTTTTATTCTTGTTCAAACTTCTACTTTTCTCCAAAAAGCATCCCTCGCATAACCATGAGCTTGTCCCATGAGCAGCATGAAATTTCTGCTTGTGGACATCCAGCTATATTTGACCCACTAGTAATTCAGGATCTAATGCTACTTCTCTGCTGAGGCAAAAATTCCTATGAAATAAGACTGTCCACTCGCTGGACAAGGAACAATGGCTGTACTTGTCTGTTTTGCTGGCGTTTCGGGTTTTCAGCCAGTCATTGAAAGATGCCCAGTCATTAGAAGGTTTCCAAGCTTCTTGTCCCACAAAAAAATCTGGGCAGATGGCTCTGCAAGAAAAATTATAGTATTTTATGCCCATGAAATGATACTGAGAAAGATTAAAGAGAATTCCAAATGTACTATGCAACAAATTCATTTTGTTGAATACACATAGTATTTAATCTACATCAAAGCATTATACCAGCAACCCTCAATCTGTTTTTATATCTAATAAGAAGACTTAGTAAAATTTCCAAAAACATTTTTCCCTGTTAAAATTCATTAATTAATTTGATAAATAGTTAACTGTAACTGAAAATCTTTAGTGGTTTCCTGCCAAACTTAAAAAACACCCCAAAAACCCAAAAGGAGCTGCAATTTACATAATATGTACATTTGGGCTAAAAGGAACGTCAACTCAGTGATACAGGATAGAGGATATCTAATATGCTTTTCTAGTATTTGAGAACTTGTTTCTTTCCTGGCATGAGCTGGTATGCTTTACCTTCATGGAAATACCTTCAGCTTCTTTGGAATTTTTACTATAACAGCAGAGTTGCACAGAGGTTATGCTGAGAGGGAGGAATCAGCCTGCTTCAGGCTCATCCTTCTTCTGTGCTTACCTACTAACTCATTATGGTAAGACTACTGAACTATTTTAGACTTCTTTCACTGTTTTGACAAGAAACTTGCTAGAGAAAAGTATAAGGCAAGCCCGTTAAATTATTTGTATGTTTTATACGAGAACAGGAAATAGTTGGCTCAACAAACTTTTTTATTAAAAAGACTCTTTCAAAACAGTAGTATTTCTTACATGTATCCATTAGTTGTTAGCATATCAGCTATGTATCTGGTGTTTGGGAGTTGCCATCCAAATATATCATGAATCACAATCACAGCTTTGTCTGTGCTGGCAGGTGGTTTGCAAACATACGCCTTGATGTGCTCAACTTGTACTTCCTGCCCACGTCCTCCATAGTCGAGCCTGTCTCCAATATCACATGGGCAGGGCCTCAATTCATTAGCCATGTGTGATACTAAAGAACAAAATATATTCAGTTGTGAATACCAAAGCATACTATACTGAAGAAGTTCGAAATGCAGCAGTATAATACACTGTTCAATTTTTTAATCATTACGGTAATATTGTGAACATGCGCATTACTGTCGGATCTAAAATACAGCCTTAAACAATAAGCCCACAGGGTTGTTTTTTATAAATAAGAATCTTGTTAGAGTTACTTATGAACTCTTCAGAAGGGGCCTGGTACATAACTAAGATTTCCATGCCCTACAGTAAATCATACAATAAAAATAAAGTTATGAGCAAGCAGCCAGGCAAACATCACACATTATTTACATAGTGAAGAAAGTTCTTTTTACAAGTCTTTCGCTCTTATGTGTATTCGCTGTCAGGAATGCATAACTTCCTTTATTAGAGACTGTAAAGGCTTAATGCAAGACACAGAATTTTGAAGGAAAAAAACCCCAGCTACTGTGTAGGAAGATAAAATTGCACATTAAACATTGTATTCTCCTCCAGAGAGTTAAAATATTCCATAGCTAACTTTTTCAATGTCAATAAATCCTTTTTTCTAAACAGCATAAGACCCAGATGTTGCAGGCTTCCAAAGGGTACTTAAGAAAGATGCTAAGAAGAATATACCAGCAAAAGTCAGAGTATAAAATTGTATATATTGAATATGGTATAAAGAATGCATTCAAATGTCAAGACAGGGAAAAAAGAAAACTGAACATTAAAAAAAAAAAAAAAAGCCTTAAGTTGAGCCAAATCTTTTACCAAAAAGGTAATAGTAGGGTATGGTTAATTTTTTTCAAACTATTGCTTCAATGAAAATAAACAATTCACAAAGGTCAAAAAGTGCCAGCAGTATTTAACACACATATATGTAGCTCTTTGGACTCAAGTTAATGATTTTATGTCATCAACCTTTTGTTAAGCAATTGAGTGAACTAATCTGAATACTTTCATTGAATATGCACCAAGCATCTCCGAATGATTAAAGAACATGGAGAGAAGCTTTACCTAAACTCTCTGCAGATAAACTGTATTTACTGACAAAGAAACCTTTGCTAGTACAGAGACAAGGACGCCAAGTGTACTTACAGAGAGAAACAGGGAAAAGCAGATTACTAAACCACCCCTGGACAAGTGCAACTTCAATAGTTGTTGCACTAAAGGGACAGCTTTAGGAAAGCAAAATACAAACAATATGACAGCCAGGAGAACTGCACAGATTGCCAGGGACCAAGATGTTCTGGATTTGAAGACCTTAAAATTCAGAATATCCCAAACAGTATTACCAGAGCTACATTGCAGATCCCGTGAGATTTTATTTCCATAGATCAATTCAAGACAAGCCGTATTGTACTTAAAAGCTGTACTAAATCTGAGCATAGATCTATACTAATCCTCTCCTTTTTCCTTTTTAAATAAGCCACACCCACTCATAGGTGTCTTTTTTCCCTACATGTTGCGGTCTCATATATAGTACTTCTAATTTAAAATAAGTCCACAAGGAAAAAATTAATTAATAAATTAGCACATAAGGCAAAACACAGTGCAAATGCTTAATAAGAAAGAGTAGATAACTAATTTTCTATTCACAAGTCATTTCTTTTTTATTAGACTAAAATCAGAAAATATAAAAAAACAGTAATTGAAATTAATGAAACATATATTTCAGAATGCCACAATCACAAACACAATGCCCTTGTCAGTCAGCATATCCTTAAAGGCTTTAATTGCCAACATTAAAGATGTCACTATGTTAGCTGAGGAAAAGAGTTCCAGCCTATGAGTTGTTGGCTTGTATGGTTTATAAGCCATATAGACCTGCAAACTTTAGAGTGTAGTCAAGACATGTCAGTGTTTCTGTATTTGCTGTAGTGTACATTGCATAAAAACATTTTTCCATTTCTAAGATGCAACTGAAACATTACTTAAAAATTAATACCCCTCTCTTACACTCATCAACACTTTTCTTTTAGTTGGATCTGCAAACCCACTGCTTCAGTGTGCTGTTATTTCCATTTGTGAGCACTTGAGCATTTATTTGAAGACCAAGCAATTACTAGTTTTCAGAAACTTGAATCCACAAGCAGAAAAATATAAAGATGCTGCTGTGTGGCACTTTCACTTTCAACACATTGTCCTGAGTCTTCCTCCTGAGAGGTCTTCCCCACCTCTGGAGGGAAAATAAAAGGTTTCTGAATCATCATCTAAAAAAAACCCCAAACAAACAAACAAACAAACAGGAAAGAAAGTAGCCCCCAATTTCATTTAGATGAGCTTGCACTCTTTAAAAAGCACATAGATAAAATGAAAGTCCCCCGAACATGCTGAGTCAGACCTCAGCACGCACTTGTTCTACATTCCTCAGAAGAAAAAGCTGTGAGAGTTTAAAAACAAAACAAAAAAACCCCTAGTAAACAAGCCCTAGACATACCTGCAGCACAGCAAGAGTGTGAGGTAATAGAGGCAAGACCCAAGAGATCAGTGTGGATGGTTACGACTGAATGGGATCCCAAAAGAAAGTGCTAACTCGCAAAATGAAAGGGGTGAGTGTAAGGATCAGGTTCCTTTAAATAAGAGTTGCATAAGCCTTTATCTTTGTGTCTCGTGGCGTGACGAAGTCCACTCTTTTTAAAGCTGTTTTCACTGTGAGTGGAAGCGGGGGTGTGCTGCCGTGAGGAGTGCTGCTGTAGCTGAATACCAAGTCTTCTTTTTCACTTACACAAAATGGTGTTAAGGCACTGGAGGGCTTTTTCTTTCAGCTGAGGAAAAACGTTGCCTCAGCTGAGCAATCCATCTAGGGAAAAAAAATCGGAGAGCGTTATTTGTTCTGTTTATTTTATTTTGCCTTTTTTTTTTTTTTTAAGGCTGTTTCCTTGTTTTTAAAATTTGGGGTAGTATCGCTTTTAAACATGACATAAACAGTCCTTAGACTAGTCATCCATGGGTAAAAGACGTATTTAAAGTCATCAGGAAGGTGAAGTAGTGAAGTAGAGACAATATTTCAAAGCTCTACACAAGACAAATCTTATACAACACAGGAAAAACATTTTCTCTTTCAGAGTGAAAGTAAGTAGCATGTAAGAAAGTAACAGCTTCATAGATGGCCGTACAATAAATGTTTAAAACACCGATACATTTTATTCTATCATAGGATATTTTATACCTTTTTTTCTTTTTGAATTAAAGTGTCCATGATCTCTGTAGGTGCAGTTGGCTGCGCTTCACACTTTCACACTGTAAACACACACTTCTTTTGGATCTCACATGTCCAGCTCATCCTCAGTGACTCACAGTTTTATCACGACGATTTGGCTGTGCTTGTAGTAGCTCACAGCTACCCTTTCACTTCAAACAAATGCTGCACTTCAGTTTGTTTGGGTTTTATTTTTGCTTAGTCATGGTGTTAGTGTTACAGCACACATCCCTCTCCAGTATTTATGAATGACTGCTGCTCTCTAAATAGACGTCCTGATTGTCCTCTCGCACATTAGATAGCCTTCTAACGTTAATGGCATGCCATTAATATGGAGGTATCCAGGTTTGACACTGGGGTAATTAAGGTACAATAAACTTCCAGATCCCTACATTCTTCTCCTGGAAAAAATTAAAGAAAAAAAAATTTAAAACCTATTAAGAGAGATAGTTCATTAATGCTTTTAACTATTTTTACATGAGACACACAATGCATATTTTTCTACAGTATATTTAATCTAAGGGACTGTCATTAGTAAAATTAAGACTTCCCTAAATTACATTTGCTCCCCATTAAATTACATACAGTCTTTATCAGCAGCACTGAGAAGGTAGAAATGGACATAAAATCATTCCTGGTTTTCTTTCAGTTTTAGAGGTACCAGCATCCAGTGAAATACAAGGTACACAGTTTCAAAATAAAAATCCCAAGACTTTGTCCCCATGCAGCATATATTAAGTAGTCTAAGTCACTGTCACAAGATGGACTAGAGATCAGCAGATCAAGTAGGTTGAAAAAAAGACTGATGAATCCTCAGAGAATTGGTCCACTAATGGCCATTGAACACAATGCTCCAGTGGCAACATCCAGCTCAGGATTTCCCTGAAGGACAGGTTGCCAGGCTATTTAGCAAGAGGGCTTATTCCCTACACAGCCACTGCTGGCCACAGATGGATGTTGAGTGCTGAGGTGGATGCAATCTTGAGCTGATGCAACACGTAGAATTTTGTCATGTCAGTGATGGAAAAACTAGGTAACAAGATAAATTATGCAAAAACATGTAATACTTCTTCTTTAGGCATTAGCCACAGTTGTAAGCCCCACATTAAGATGATGGAGGTTATCTGCATACTTGATGAAGGAGAATGAAGTAACCTTTTTCAGAAAAAACTAAAAAGGTATGGTTTGGGTGATTGGATATATTATCACAATCTTTGATTAGTCATAGAAAACATGAAAAAAAAATCTTCAATTTACTTTTTAGGTGAAATCCAGACTCAAATAGAGCATTCTGCTTCTGCAATCAAAAGTTTTCATGTCTCATGCACTACGTAGCCATACATACTAGCTTTACTTTCAAGCTACTGGAACCGTGGCCCCTAGAACAATACCTTTCTAGATTAAAACTTGATTTAATCCAGTTTCTTCAGATACAGAGTCAATATCTGAATTAATAAGACTTCAAAAATAACTTCTGTGCACAAGCTTGAGTTCCTTCAAACTGATTGGAAAAGATGATGTTGCAGTAAGTATTCCAAAATGTACTTTCTGAGAACTCTAGCAAAGGGCATCTCAGCTACACCTGTTTTATCCCTGTGTTTTTGAGCACAAAAGGAAAGCTGGTTTTAAAATAGCTGCAATCTAACTTTACAGAGCAGCTAAAGCAAAAATAACACCCTCTGCTCCTGGGTGAAGTTCTTGCTCTGCAGCATGCAGAGCAGTAGTAAACAGGAAAAAGGAAGCTAAATTGGGAAGGTGACCAAAGGACATGTATGTCTGTCCAGGTCCAAAATATAGACCTGGCTGCTATGACCTGTGCTGAAAATAGGAACAAATATACTCACCACCACCTTCTTTGCATATTATCCCTCCAACTCTGCTGAAAATAGCTCTCCTCATCAGCTACAGCCTCATTTGAAGAAATAATGCTAGATCAAGTACCTGAGCTAAACAACATATATATGCACATGTACCTGCTTGTATTACACCCTTAAGAGAGTTACACCAGTGTGTTAATTCCCAGTGTGTCATCATCAGGTGATGTACAGCAACACTAACCCAGCAAAACCAATGATCCCTAATTTCTTTGCACCACACTGTTCCTTTAGATATTTCAGGACTGCATCAACTACTCTGGAACATATAATCAAATGCAAACCAAGCAACCATAGTTAAACCAGTATTTGAAAATATGAAAAGAAAATATAGATGCATGTAAGTGTCACCATGTCATGCTGAAACTATATTTTCTTTCATATGCTTTAAATACATAATTATCTCAGGTAAATATTAGGAGTTGCTAATCTGAAATCATCTGAAAGAAAAAAAATGAGTCAGTGGGTTGAATAAAAAAGCAACAGGAATAATATAAATCAAAGGAAAGGGATACAAAGAAGATAGATGACAGATTACCCACTAAAAGTTAAAAAAAACTTAACATTCTCTGAGAAGCTGAATGAATTTTTGCTCCATAAATATTGATTAAAAAAAAGTAATAAAAACCTCTCTGTAGAATACTATTTTTTAGCCAGTCAAAATGCTGACAATAACCGAAGCTAGTGTCTGGGATATTTGTTGCAGGGAAGTCAATGTAACAAACATGGCAGATGTATTTCAGAATTTACAATGTAACCTGAGATACATCTTGCCTAGGTGCTGTGTTCTGGAAATATTTGTTTGCCCCTGAAGCATCTGTCACCTTGCAGGGGCAGTAAAGAGAAAGTATTGGTGGGAAAGAGGTGGCAGTTAAGGCTTTTATATCACATCAAGGCTGCTTTCAGCCCCAGTTTCTGCCCCTTGGGCACACAAGCTATATACACTGTTAATACACCAGCCACACAAATACCACAGTATCCTTCAAGACACATTGCATCAAGCACACACAAGAGCAATTTAAGTGCAAAAAAATTCTTCCTTCGCTGGAGTTGGCACTTGAAACTTGTGAATTGCCTGTAAGAAATGCCAGGCAGCACCCAAATCTGCCTTCCCATTGCAGCAGAGAGGGGGCAGGTTCCAAACTAAAATGTTTCAACAACAACTGACCCTTCTGAGACAGGAGCCTCTGGAAACGATTCAGTTATGCCTCCCATAATCTTCTCACCAAATACCCAAGCGCAGCAACCTTTGACATAGCTTCTCCAAACAGCCCAAGGTATTTGCTCTCCAAGGAAGTTAATTAGTTTGGTCTCTAATTAGTCTGACCCCTTCTCAGTGTTGGCTTGCCAACAGCTTCCTTCTGTGTTATTAAGGCAGCAGAGCCTGCTAGTGACAGGTCTTTGCTGATAAATGCTCAGGCAGTGTTGCACATGGGAGGGGAAGATGTGATACACCTCTTGGCTCCCAGCACCGCATTCCCTAGGGAGCCACTGACCTTCACTGTGCCCAGATGATGCAGCCATCAGCAACCTGGAGGCAGTTACACCATGCTGGGCAAGTACTCTAGCACAGTCAAAAACTCTTTTCTTCTTTCCATACAACATCTTAAATGGTCAGTATGCTACTGTCACTGAGACACCAGATGAGAATTATGCTTTCTCATGGCTTGTGTCACTGGGCACTTTTAAACTGTGCTTTCTGAGGCAGAGGAAGCAACTTGCAGTATATGTTAACAATATAAGATGAGAAAACTCTTCACTAAGCCACTACTGAGACAGTTGTCCTGAAGGAGAGCAACAAAGATGGTGGAGAGCCTCAAGGGGAAGCCGTATGGAGAGCAGCTGAGGTCACTTGGTCTGTTCAGCCTGGAGAAGAGGAGACTGAGGGGAGACCTCATTGCAGCCTACAAATTCCTTGTGAAGGGAAGAGGAGGGGCAGGTACTGATATCTTCACTCTTATGACCAGTGACAAGACCAGAGGGAATGGCCTAAAGTTGTGTCAGGGGAGGTTAAGGTTGAATATTAGAAAAGGTTCTTCACCCAGAGGGTGGTTGGACACTGAAATAGGCTCCCCAGGGCAATAGTCACAATACCAAGCCTGACAGTGTTCAAGAAGAACTTGGATGATACTCTCAGGTATGTGATATGACTCCTAGGGACACTTCTGTGCAGGGTTATGGGTTGGAATCAATGATCCTTGTGGTTCCCTTGTGGGTCCCTTCCAATCAGCACATTCTGTGATTCTGTGAATTCTGTTCAACTCAAAATAAAAGGTCACTAATTCCATGCCATTTCTAAGGACTATTAAAAAGGGCAGCTTTCACTGATCGATTAGCTATATCCAACTGCATAAAACCCCTCCAAAAGCAAAAATACCAAATCAACAAAAAAAGGGGGGGAGGGGGAGGGAAAGGTAGTTTCTGACAGCAGCAGCAGGCAATATGATATCCATCTCCCTGACATCTTACTTATTTTCCTGGCATCTCAAGTTTTCAGGCAATCATCAAACTTAGATGACCCATCAGAAGGCTTCTAAACTTCTCTTCCTGAAAAAAGTTGCACACACAGAGACATACACACAAAAAAACCCCCAAAACTGAATTAATTATTCAAATGCTGAGATTTATTTTTTTTTGGCCTTTCATAGCATAGAAGGTTTCTATCCAGGCATATCTTTGATTTCTTTTTCCTGAGAGAGTAATGTTTTTAAATATCATGGTTATCTATTCCACAGGAATACCCATGAGCTTCATAAAACATTTATAGGTATCTATAAATTCTTTTTTTCAATGACTAAATTAAAAAATGCATTTTGTAATACAAATCTAGAAAAAATTAATACTTTCACCCCTAATATTTTGCCTGAGTACAAAATTTGAAATGTTATGCAGTAAAACAATAGATTATCTTGTAAAAGATGACCAAACTAGGCCCTGATTAAAAAAATTTCCAAGTTTGCACACAACATATACCATTTAATATAAATCCATCATTAATGGGTTTCATGTAACCATGTAAGACAATTACATAAATATAGTTGTGTACTTTAAAGCACTTACTTATGAGCTAGGGAAAAAAAATACCAAACAGATGCCTGATGGACTGAGGTCATCGAAGGCCAAGTTAAGGGAAACTGTGTGAGAAGGGAAGAGTGTTTGACTCATTTAGTAACTGGAAAAAGGGAAGTGCAGTAAGAGCCCACTCAGTACTCAATAGTTCCTGCATCACAGTGGTCCCCAAACCCTGGTTCAGTATGACCTCAGATGAAATGTGTTGGGTGACCAGCAGCAGAGTCTTGATGGCACATGCAGAAGGAAACAAGCAGGGACTCTGGGGATTGTCATCACTAGGTCATCACCAGATGCTGCTGTGTGTTCTCCCAAGACCAACCCACAGGGAAGCAGTGGGATCATTGGGAAGTGACAATCATCTTTCACTTATTAAATGTCCTTGGCTATCTCCTTCCTCAGACACACCTCATATATAATGGTCATGGCAAAATGACTGGATTGATTTGACCTAAATCAGACCAAAGTATGTTGCAAGCCTTTTTTTTAACTTTGTCTGATCATTTCTGTTGTTGGGGGGGGATGGGGTTGGTGCGGGTGGAGGGTGGAGAGAGAAACAAACATAAAATCAAAACCCCCAAACAACAAAAAAAAACAAATAACACACACACAAAAGTACAAACAATAACAACAAAAATCATAAAACCAACAATGACATCCACAGCATAATTGTGTTCAAAAATGCACAGGCAAAATTGTGCAGGCTTTTGATAATCACCTGTCAGAAACACAAGCATCGCTTTGAAAGTGAACCGTCTCAATTCCACATAGAACAGGTTCTTTCCCACTCAAACTAGCATAACAAGACATTACAAACTGTCAGTCTCAATGTGATCTCTGAAATACAGTTCTCATAGCATCTCATCCAATATTGTGCTAGGCAAAAACCCAGATGTTTTCCTCTCAATAAATACTGGTGCATCAGTTCAGCAGCACCTTGAAGCAATTAGGGAAGACACATATGGCTTCTTTTTGTTGAGACATTGCTGTGAAAACTCTCAGTTGTCTTCCTGTCTAGAGCAATGGAAACACCGGCCTTCTTCCCTTGACCACTACAGTATTAGCAGTAGAGGTGAAGGGAAAGAAGGTATTACACTGTAATAAGGCAGCACATTGTCATACCACTGATTTGCCAGTATCCTGCACAGCATGAAAGGTGCATGTCCATCTCATATTGAGAATGTTTGCATTTGTTCACAAGACAAACATACTTCCAAACATGAAGCAGAATATGAGATGTTAAGTCCTGAGGAGAGATAGTAACAAGCAGCAGACTATAGACCAATTCATCATTCCAGTGTATCAGAAGACCCTAATGCTCACAAAAGTAGCATTCTTACCTCCAGAGACACAGAGCCCCTTTCAGTTCCAGAAACAGATCTCAGCCGTGTGGCAATTGTCCGCTGACATTTGATTTCCCTCATGTTCCAGAGACTGAGGGCATTAAAGGCACTAGACTGCTACTGAATCGTGTGGAGGTTTGCTTTTTGGAACTGCAGGTCAGTTCAAACCTTATGTGAAGGTTTGCAATGTATAAAGCAAATATCTAGTTATTACAAGATGCTGATGTTTTTTGGAATGCAACTGTTGCAGGGCATCAAAAATGAGTGTGAAAGATTTGTGGGAGGGAAAGGGATTGTATTTATTACCCCATGTGTGGATATGATTCATTTATATTCAATATGCATATATTCAACATCATATTCAAATACATTACAATCATTCATATTTCTGCTGACAATGTTTTAAAATCACATAATTCAGCTTCAATAACTGTCTTAAAGAACCTGTAAAAATAGAATACACACTTCTATTTCAGAACACACTATTTTTAAAACCCATCTTACATTGCTAGGAAAATGATCAGAATCACTTTTTAACTCATTATGTTCTCAATATTCTATGCATTCTACATTTGCAGTCACTTCTGTAAATAGTAGCGAATGAAGGAAGCTCAGTGTACTCTGAAACATTCCACAGAAATGTTCCTTTTTTGTTTTGTATTATGAAAATACATTGCTTAAACTGCCCTGGTAATAGTTTCCTCTTGTATATGAGAATAACAGTTCTAATGGAAGGCTAGAAATTATAAAGAGTGGGATTTCTTGGAGAAGAAAAGATTTTTTACATGTATTCATTACCTTTCAGTATATCAGCCATGTATCTGGTGTTTGAGTGTTGCCATCCAAGCATATCATGAATCACAATCACAGTTTCCTGGGCTGGCAGGTAGTTTGCAAACATACACCTTGATGTGCTCAACTTTTACTTTCTGCCCACAACCCTCATAGGCAAACCTGCCTCCAATATCACATGGGCCATCATTAGCCATCTAGGGATCTGCAGGAAAGCAAACATGAAAAACAGATGTTATTTGCAATAACAACTGTGATTATGACTCATTATCTTCATGCAGTTTCCCCCAATCTCTTCCAGACACATAAAAATACCCACTTGGTACTGCAAGGTTGGAAGTGAAACTCCTGGTGTTTATAGTAAATAGGCTGTTGAAACATTCATTCCACAAATATTCATGAATTTCAGGTCAGTCAGCATAACCCATGAGCATGAGAAGGCTGGAAAAAGGGCTTATGTCAGTCCATCATTCCTGGCTTTGTGCCTGGAGCACGTGGTGACTGCATTTCCATGTGATGTTCCCACACACTGTGCTTCATAAACATTCCTCTTGTATTCTTATGGTTCCTCTTCACAGGCTGGAATCTGGAGGCTGGAACCTCTTGCTGTTTCTCCTGTGGGACCCTACTGTCAACATGGTGCTTTTCTGACTAGTGTTCCCCTAAAGTTTTCCTTCTGTACGTGCCCTTTCTCTTCCTTCTTAAGAAATCCAAAGCTGTGCTGCCTACATCCACTCTGCTGGTCCCTTGTATCCCCTGATATGTGCGATCCTTGCCCAGGGAGCCCATCATTAACTAGCATCTCTAGAAGTTTAAATAAATCAAGTCAAAGAAGGCAAATCAGCAGAGGGTCTCTCTGCAAGTTACATATTGTGTAATTTGAACTGGAAGTGGTTGGAAGAATAGAGACACACACCACTGTTGTGCATATAACACATCTTCATCCATCACAGATACGTAACTTCTCCAGAGGTATACACTTTAAATGACAAACCGGAAACTACTCCGTTTCTCTTCAACTGAAGAATGTTTTTTGAAGAGTTTATAATGTAGGTCATTTCAGAAGAATTCCTCAAGTTCAGTTTAATTTCTTGTTCCTTTCAAAAGAAGATGGTTCACTGATGCAACTTTTTAAAATTAACATTTGGTGCCCCTTACTCTTACCTCTCCACAGGCAACAGATTGTCATATATATGGCATTTTTTCTACTCTAGTCTGAGAAGCTGTTTAACCCCGCTCTGCCACCACTCTAACTTATCAAAATGGAACTGTTTGCTTATTAGCATGAGCTAGTCTCTCTCCCCATGTAAATGCATGCACTGGAACAACATTCTTTGGTATAGTTGGTCCCCTTACCAAAGTGATATGCAGCATGCTGGCAATAAAAATCAGATGCACTCTTCAATCCTTAGCTGTTTTTTTGTTAGGAATGTATTTTAATAATTTTTTTTTAGAATGCCTAAACATCCTAACTAATTCAAATCAATGTCAAATAAGACCTTTAATATGCTTCCAATACTCCCTCCCCTCTTCAATTTCTCTGCTACAATTGTAATATCATAAATGGTATTAAAAACATTTTCAAGACTGAATCTACCACATAAACCCTCTTTATAAAATTTAAAAAAAAAAAAAAAGACAAACTAATTTGGGTAAGACTCATTTTAGGTAGAGTCTGATCCTTTTGCTTCTAATACTGCAGCCACAGCACGACAGCATCTGTACTGACCTCCCACCTACAGCGGTGAGCCTGGGGCAACAGCATCAACACAGAAATAGGTAACAAGACTCAAAACAGCTCTATTTGGAAACACTTCTGTGCCTTCTCCTTATTTAAACTATTTATTCTTCCCACTGCTTATCAGCCAACCCTTGTCCACTTTCTTCTACGACATGTAATGAAGGTGGCAACTCCCCCTTTTCTCATTCAGTAAGCTCTGATCTTCAAGTCATAGGAGTTCCAGACACAAAACTGGAAAAAATGGTCTCCACAATACTCCATACTATAGTAGAGGTTTCTCCTACCTCTAGTGAGTACTGTTGATGCTTGGATGGCAGAAATTCAGTTTATTAATTGCTATTTACTAGTTGCTGAATATTACTGTTCCAGTGAAAAATATTTGGACTGCCCCTCTCAATGGAGCTTCAGTTTGCTGAGTAATTTTAGAGTGATTTTGCACTATTTGGCCAATGAACTTTAACAGAGAATTGCAAGGAAATTAACTCAGCATTTTGGAACTAATACTGTTTGCCATGGTTAAAATTCCTTTAAGCAGCTTACTATAACTCTATTTATACTTGTTTATATGGGACAAAAAGATCTTACTTATGAAGAACAAGCATAAACAGAATATCCTCAGGGTAAAATTCAAATCATGCTCCTTCCAACTCACTGGCTTATCAAGTTCTAGAAATATCTTAGGACAATCTGATTTTGCTGTGAACAGGAGACAAACTCATAAATAGTCAGTAGTGAAAAATAAAATGCAGGGTGTGGTGATGCTGTATGAGAACCGGTGTTTTCTCTGAATAACTACAGACTCCTAAGGAGGAGGAGGTGACATTCCACCTTTTGTCACAACCCAGCAGGCTGATGCTTGCTGCTCACAGAGACAACACTCAAGAACTTTGCTTGCTACAGCTTCCCACTTACTAGGAAGCCAGGCTTCCTCTGACACTGGTGTACCTTTACTGCAGGATTTGACAGGGACCATTCAGAGTGTTGATTACTGTAATTAGAGCTAAACTTCCTTAAAGTCTTCTTAGTGGCAACCAAGGAAAGGGGCCCCATCTTGTGGACACTTCCTGGAGCGAATGTGGTCTGGCTATGAAGCTGTTAACCTTAGTGCTATTAATGCAATGCTGAAAGGGTAGCTGTGATAGCCAGCTGCACTAGACCCCGCTAAACTAGAATTATGTCTGGGCTGTGAAGTCAGGGGTTATGTTCAAAAACCACATCGTTGCCTTCTCTCAAGGTAAACTATCCTCCTGTTTCCACAGGCATAAGGAATCTTGCCTCAATACAGCTTTTAAAGTTCTAGAGGGAAGTTTCATGCACTTTGTGCAAATTACTGACCTGCGTACTGAAGGGGGGAATGAGGGCAGAGAAGGGTGAACAGAGATGATGTCAGGGTATCCACCACGGTCATCCAATCAAGCCTAGGAACAATTTATCAAGGGCCACAGAAGCCATGGCACAAGTGGCCACATGCTGTGAGCAGCAGGAGAGCCTGGGTTTCCAGAAAGGATGGAGACACCCTATACCAGCCCTGATGACCAAGGGCTCAGTGCATTTGGAGACGAGTACAGGCAGGTTTTCACATCTCTTCTATAAAAGTTGTTTACACAACCTGCAGCTGTGTCCCATACATGCTATCCCACACCTACGACACCTGACTCATTATGTTCACCTAAGGAGGCTCCCCACTGAACACTGAATTCTTAAGAAGCTGTCTAGTATTTGGGGAAACAGACAGGAAAAACTATTGCACATGCAATATGTGTTTCTAGGCCACTTCAAACAGGTTTTAACATCAATAGCACAACATGTTTCACTGCAGGGCAAGCTACAGCAGTCACTGTTTTCACAGCTCCCTTGAATTTCTTTTTCTTTTTTTTTTTTTTTTGGTTACTGAAAGCCTCATCATGCTTGCCCCTTTTCTCCTAGAAAAATGACATCATGTATGGTGATGCCTTCACAAACACGATACTTCAAGAATTTTTCTGAGGTCATGTAGGCACAGGAGTGGTGCAAAGGGCCTGGAACTCTCCTTGGCGTACATGACAATGTTGGGTCCTCATAAGTCCATGGAACCAGATGGGATCCACCCTAGGGTGATGAGAGAGCTGGCAGATGAGCTTGCTAAGCCGCTCTCCGTCATTTACCAGCAGTCTTGGCTCACAGGTGAAGTCCTGGATTACTGGAAGCTGGCCAGTGTGACACCCATCCACAAGAAGGGCCGGAAAGATGATCCGGGTAATTACAGACCTGTCGGCCTGACCTCAGTTCCAGGAAAAGTTACAGAGCAGATAATCTTAGGTGCAATCATGCAGCACCTGCAGGATGACCAGCAGATAAGGCCCAGCCAGCATACTTTTAGGAGGAGTAGGTCTTGCCTGGCCAACCTGATCTCCTTTTATGACCAAGTAACTCATCTGGTGGATGAGAGCAAGGCTGTGGATGTAGTATACCTAGACTCCAGTCTCCCATAGTATACTCCTGGAGAAGCTGGCAGCCTGGGGATTTGACAGGAGCATGCTGTGCTGGGTTAGGAACTGGCTGAATGGCCAAGCCCAGAGAGTGGTTGTGAATGGTGTCACATCCAGTTGACAACCCGTCACCAGTGGTGTCCCTCAGGGATCGGTGTTGGGCCCTGTTCTGTTTAATATCTTTATTGATGAACTTGATGATGGAATTGAGTCCTTCATTAGGAAGTTTGCAGATGACACCAAGCTCGGAGCAGGTATCAATCTGTTGGAGGGTAGGAGGGACCTGCAGAGGGATCTGGACAGACTGGAGAGATGGGCAGATTCCAATGGGATGAGATTCAACAAGTCCAAGTGCCAGGTCTTACACTTTGATTGCAATAACCCCATGCAGAGCTATAAGCTGGGGTCGGGGTGGCTGGAGAGGGAGCAGACAGAGAGAGACTTGGGAGTGCTGGTGGATGGGAGACTTGACATGAGCCAGCAGTGTGCCCAGGTGACCAGAAAGGCCAGTGGCATTCTGGCCTGCATCAGGAATGGTGTGGCAAGCAGGAGCAGGGAAGTTATCCTTCCCCTGTACTCAGCATTGGTTAGGCCACACCTTGAGTACTGTGTCCAGTTCTGGGCCCCTCAGTATAAGAAAAATGTTGAGTTACTGGAACGTGTTCAGAGAAGGGCAACAAAGATGGTGAAGGGGCTGGAGCACAAGCCCTATGAGGAGCAGTTGAGGGAGCTGGGGTTGTTCAGCCTGGAGAAGAAGAGGCTCAGGGGTGACCTTATTGCTGTCTATAACTACCTGAAAGGAGGCTGTAGTCAGGTGGGGATCAGTCTCTTCTCTCAGGTAAGTGGCGACAGAACAAGAGGACAGTCTCAAGCTCCATCAGGGGAGGTTTAGACTTGATATTAGGAAGAAATTCTTCACTGGAAGGATGATCCACCATTGGAATGGGCTGCCCAGGGAGGTGGTGGAGTCACCAACCCTGGAGGCATTCCAGAGTAGGCTGGATGACGCGCGTGGTGCCATGATTTAGATGATTCGTTGCTGTTAGATTATAGGTTGGACTTGATGATCTCTGAGGTCTCTTCCAACCTTGCTGATACTGTGATACTGTGGGACCTAGATGTTTGCCTACAGTAAATATAGTTAGTGACCTGGTACAGCCATCTGAGGACATGGGCTAAACAGAGACTTGCATAGACAGCACCTTGCCAGGTCGGCATGGGATTTTGCGGCTCAGAGCGCGTTTGAGGTTGAAGGCACCCCTGTAACTCATCTTGTCCAATCTCCTGCCGCGGATCAGGACAAGACAGCACCACTCTAAGCTTTGCTCACTCTAAAGGGCTTTGAAACTTTCCAAAGAGGGGTATTCCGTCACTTCTCTGAGCAGGTTACTCCAGTGCTTTGTTGTGAAACATCTTCCCCTCCTCAGAGCTCCGCGCTTTCCCAACTCCTGCTACCTCCTGGCCTTCCCCTGCGCCCTCCCGACACGATCCCAGCCACCGCCACCACGGAGAGCGAAGGCGGGGGAGTCCCCGAGTCCGGACGCTCCCAGTTCCCGGCCTCGCCCACTCCGGCGTCCCGCAGTCTTTCTCGTCAAGCGCGGCCCCGCGGCTGCCGGGATCCGGGACGAGAAGGGGTCTCGGCGGCAGCCAGTGCCTCTCTACAGCTGGGCGCAAAGCGTCTGCACATTCCCGGGACACAGCGGACCCTCCCGGGACACGGCTGGAGCCCCGGCAGGATAGAAGCGGGTGGCCCGGGAGGCGCAGTCTCCGCTGTCGGGACCTATCGGCCGCCGGCAGGGCGCGCCGGCCCGGGCGAGAGCTGCGGGTGAGAAAGGTGGCGGCGGTGGATGGGTAGCACTTCATCATTTCTCTCCCACTGCCACCTGAAACCTGGTCTAGAGTCGCAAAGCACATCCAGGGAGCTATTAAAAAAAAAGCCAAAGCCAAAGCCAAAACAGACATATTTTTCATTTATAATTCTGTCTTGCTGTGAAGAAAGATTACGTATGGGTACCCCGAAATACCAGGCAGTGGAAGGATTTAGGAAAATTTATTTCCGAAAAGCTGGTGACACTAACTTTATGGCTGAAGCTGCACCAGGCCTGGGAAAGACACGTCCTCTGTTCTGAGAGCTTTTATCGTTTTCCCGGCCCCTGCTGTGGGTGCCTTCAAACATGTCTGCTAGAACTTACCTTCTCTCATACCAAGGAGTCAGCTTCTACCCTGAAATGCAGGGTAGGAGAATATGAGAACATTCCTAAGAAAGATATCTCTTTCCAAGGCAGCAAAGTCTTCTTGAGTGATATATACCCTCATCTCCTCAAAATTAATCTTTCAAAAAGATTCTTCTACACTTGCACTAGATATCAGAGGAAGCTTACTTCAGCAGCTCAGTGCATAGAGCAGGATGCTGAGTTGCAGAACATGGGACTGTTGTTGCCAGCTTTGCAGACCAGAAAGAAGGCCAGGCATTGAGATATGCATGTGCTCACAAGGGACATATCCCACTGGCTCTAATGCAACACTTGTATTTTCCATTTCAAGTTTCATTCTCTCTAGGTATGAAACGTCCTCTGTCACCATTTCTATATCCATACCTCCATTGATGTGCTGCCCAGAAGGCAAAGACAGACATGCTGACTGGCCACACAGACACTGGCTGGCAAACCTGAGGGCTGAGCAGCCTACGGTTTGTACAATGCCTTGTGTCTTCTCTCCTCACAGCTATACTGTTTGTCATACTCAGTCTGTTGAGGTATGTAGACAACCAGCATACCATGACCATCTAGTCACACTGATAGGATAGCAATGTATGAAACTGCCAGATATTTCTGATACAAAAGGGGAAATAATATTAGTGTAGATAGCTAGCCTTAACTTATTACATTAAAAAGGCAATAGGGTGAGAAGCTGTTGTAAAAAAAAAGAGACATGGGTTCCTTAGAGAATCTCAGAATAAACACTAGTTGCCTAGTCATTACTGTCATTCAATGAAATGAAAAAATACACCAAAAAAAAAAAGGGGGCAGCAGGTCAACAAAACTGAAGCCAGTGTGGTAACAGTAAATGGGGATTTTTTTTTTATATACATTTTGTAGCTGGAAGGATATAAGGGTGATAAAGTTCAAGGACTTGAGAAAGGAACAAGGGATATAATGTGAGGCCAACAATATAATCAGAACTGAGCAGGGGGCCTTGCCTGATCACTACAGTTTGGACCAGGACAACAAACCCAGTGTTTTCACAGTGTTCTGGTAAGATTATGGAGCAGATCATCTTGAGAGCAATTACATGGCACCTACAAGATGAATGGGGAATTAGACCCAGCCAGCATGGATTTAAGGAATCACAGAATCACAGAATTAACAAGGTTGGAAACGACATTGAGATCATCCAGTCCAACCTATTGCCTAACACCATCCCATCATCTAAATTATGGTGCTGAGTACCTTATCCAATCTTTTCTTAAACACATCCAGAGATGGTGACTCAACCACCTCCCAGGGTAGCCCATTCCAATGGGAAATCACTATTTCTGTGAAAAAGTTTTTCCTAACATCCAGTCTAAACCACCCCTGATGCAGCCAATGGCTGTGTCCTCTTGTTCTGTCACTGGTAGCCTGAGAGAAGAGACTGACACCCACCTGCCTACAACCTCCTTTCAGGTGGTTGTAGAGAGCAATAAGGTCTCCCCTGAGCCTCCTCTTCTCCAGGCTGAACAACCCCAGCTCCCTCGGCCACTCTTCTTAGGGCTTGTGCTCCAGCCCCTTCACCATCCTTGCTGCCCTTCTCAGGACATGTTCGGGCTTCTCAATATCTTTATTTAGTAGGAGCAGGTCCCGCCTGACCAACCTGACCTATTTTTATGACTAGGTGATCCACCTGACAGATGAGGGGATGGCTGTGGATGTAGTCCGCTTGGAATTCGGCAAAGCCTTTGACACCATCTCCTATAGCAAACTCCTGGAGAAGCTGGCAGCCCGTGGTTTGGACAGGTACACTCTATGCTGGGTTAAGAACTGGCTGAATGGCCAGGCCCAGAGAGTGGTGGTGAATGATGCCGCATCCAGTTGGCAGCCAGTCACTAGTGGTGTCCCCCAGGGATCAGTGTCGGGCCCAGTCCTGTTTAATATCTTTATTGATGATCTGGATGAGGGGTCAAGTCCACCATTAGCAAATTTATAGGTGACATCAAGCTGAGGGGGAGTGTCAAACTGCTGGAGGGTAGGAGGGCTCTGCAGAGGGACATGAATATGTGGTATGAGCTAGATAGATGGGCTGAATCCAATGGCATGAGGTTCAACAAGACTAAGTGCTGAGTCCTGCACTTTGGCCAAAACAACCCCCTGCAGCACTACCGGCTGGAGACAGAGTGGTTGAAGAGCAGCCAGGCAGAAAGAGACCTGGAGGTATTGATTGACAGGAAGATGAACGTAAGCCAGCAGTATGCCCTGGTGGCCAAGAAGACCAATGGCATCCTGACCTGTATTAGAAATAGTGTGGCCAGCAGGAGCAGGGAAGTGATTCTTCCCCTGTACTCGGCATTGGTAAGGCCACACCTCCAGTGCTATGTCCATTTCTGGGCCCCTCAATTTAGGAAGGCTGTTGAGTTACTGGAGCCCCAAAGAAGGACAATGAGGATGGTGAAGGGACTGGAGAACAAGTCCTATGAGGAGCCAATGAGGGAGCTGGAGTTATTTAGCCTGGAAAAGAGAAGGCTCAGGAGTGAACTTACTCTCTACAACTGCCCAAAAGGAGGTTGTAGCTGGGGGTGAGAGGGATTGCTGTTTTCTGCCAGGCAACCAGCAGCAGGACAAGAGGTCACAGTCTTGAACTGTGCCAGAGGAGGTTTAGATTAGAGATTAGGAAGAAATTCTTACAGAGAGAGCGATTGGGCATTGGAGTGGGCTGCCCAGGGAGGTGGTGGAGTTACTGTTCCTGGAGGTATTTAAGAAGAGACTGGATGTGGCACTGAGTGCCATGGTCTAGTTGACAAGTGGTGTTGGGTCAAAGATTGGATTCAATGAGCTCAGAGGTCTTTTCCAACCTAATTGATTCTGTGATTCTGTGAAAAGAATATACTGAGTTGGAAGGGACCCATCAGGATCGGGGACTAGTTATGTTTTTCCTGGATGTTGATGAAGAAATACTGGAAATACCCTCCTTAATATTGCCAAGGGAATACCTACCTGGACGGTGCCACTTAACAACATAATTCCTTCCTAACTTAACATAGCCAAGTGTTTGTTTCACACATGGGAAATTCTCTCCAGTACAGAGTATATGTGGGACAAATGTTTTGTAGAAAATAAAAGAAAATGTCTGTATGCAAAACCAAGGTGCTTTCATGTTAACACCCATAGCCACTGATCATCATACCAAAATAAAGCCTGAAATTACTCAAAGTCATGATGAAGTCATGCTCACTAGTAAAGACAAATTGATAAACATTACTATCAAGGTCATCATGCAAAATAACAAAGCAAATAAAAAGCAAGATAAATTCAAACTTTTTAATGCCTAATCATCATTTAGTCCAACTTTGACTTTACAATCTTTTGTAAATATTGTAAAAATAATTTAAAGCTATAAATTTAAATATTCCTATTTTAACTTAAGACAATTTTCAAAATGAGATATTTTTCCCTGGACTCTTTTCTTCTCTCAAATTAAATCAATCACTGATCTTGAAGCCTAGCAATCCTTTCTGCTATTGTCAAACAAACATTTTTATCCATTCAATCATATCCTTTCTAGCTTCTTCAATGTAAGGTTTATCAGCAGGTTTCATATCTTCTGGCTTCAGTTGTGCAAAACCATGAACTTGTCCAGGATAAACTTTAATTTTATATGGAACTTTACAATACTGTTTCAACTTGTCCTCCAATAAGAAGATCTGTAAAAGAGAGCATTTTTCCATTACATTATGAGTAGTTTTTTTAACTTTGTCAAACTTCCTCTTTCTAATAGACGAAAACCCTTCTTTAGGATCTAAGACTGAAACCTTTTTTTTAAAGTATGGGTGAGTCTAAGAATCTTAACAGTTACAGCAAAGACGGTTTGGTAAATCTCATGGCCATAAAGGAACAGGTATGTTTCCATTCAGATTCTTAGGCTTGTAACCTATACCTTTCCGCTCTGACCTTGAGAGAACGAATTCCATAAACCTGAATGACCTTCAGTCCAAAACATTTTGATAGGCTTAGTAGCAGAGTTTAAAAAAACACTGATGGTTTGGGTTTGTTTTGTTTACTTTACTGTACAACAAAATGACACTACTCCTGCACAATCTTTTGGTGATGAGTACAAATATGCTTACATGAAAGTACTGATCACATGGGCACGTACCATATACATTTGCAGATGCAATTTTTTTGTTTATTTACAATAAAAAAACTAGAAAATTGGAGAATGGACACTTATTTTGCCCCACAAACTTAATTCTATGCAGATTAGAGAGGGTATTGCAATTTGTTTCATGGAGTTCGGGGGTTTTTCCACACAGAGCCTTTTTTTTTTTTAGTAAAGAAAACTATATATTTGAGATTTATTATTTTTTTATTGCAGGAATTTTTCTTATACAATCTGCCCAGAGAAAAGGCTTTGGAAGAAAAAACAGATGACAGAATACATGCATTTGTGAAAATTGTGCCCCTGGGAAAAAGATGATTTCACCATAAAAATGGGTGAACATGGAGTAAAAGATTTGTTTTCTTGTGCAGAGGAAACACGTGAGGTACAGATTAACATGCTAAATAATACAGTTAGAAGTAAATATTGATTGGCTTCTGCATTCTCAGAGCACCCTGCTAGTTTCCCAGTCAGACTGTACCTCTAAAAAACAAGCTATGCTAGAAACGGTATGTTGTCCTCGTTACTGAGGAACAAGAACTTACGCACAGAAGAGGGCACCAGTTTCGCACACATATATTTATCACACTTCTCAGATATGCTTACAGTAGGGGTTATATCAGAACACAGATGGCAGCCAGAAGTCAAAGCAGAGTCCACAAGGTGTTATCATCGCTGTTAAAATCACACACACTCTTCCCACACATTTCATTTTGCCTTGTATCAAAAGCAATTAGTCATTGGTCCCCATCAGCAGAAAGTTCTGTTGCTAAGCTGAAATTATGTTGTGTTTTGTTTGGGTTTTTTCCAACGATTTAACTACCTGATTTCTCATTTATAGCAGCAGCATCCAAGGTATTGAGATGTTTGGCTCATACCGGTTGGATCTCCCTGTTCAGTTTCACACTCTGCTTATCTGTCCACTCAATGCATTTCTCACCCCAAAAATCTCTGAATAACCTAAGCAAGATATAGGGACAGTTGAAAAATAAAACAATCCAGACCATCTAACTTTTTGCATCTGAAAATGGTTTACAACAAGGATTTCTGTGGGGGATAAACGAACTATGGGAAAAGAAGGAGTATATGCAGTACAACAGCTTACCTGATCCAAAGAAATAGTGTGGTCTTTCTCACCAAAAATGAAAAATGTAGGGTTTAGTAAATTGTACCTTTCTTCAGAGTCTCTAACTATTCCTATAATATTTTGAGAAACAGTCTATTAGTGAAGTTAACATTTGTGCAAGATAAATGCAAAATTAAAAGGTAAAATTTCTGTTTAGGTTTACTCATTAGGTACATTACTTATATCAGCACAGTTTCTATTTGGATGGAGAAGAAGCATTTGGAAAATATATTTCCCTGCTCTCCAAGCACTAAAATAAGATTAGAAAATTACTGTACCAAAAGAAGCAACTTTTTTCTTGTTTATAGTATTTTTAAAATTTTTATACAGATATAGCATATTGCTGAAATAACCATAATTAAAATCTGCAACTCACCTTTGAGTTGAGTATTTACAGAAATTGTTATAAAACAATAACTGCAGTTACAAACTATTCATAGTCATGTGAACCCAAGAAAGTTTTCATGTGTTCTACACTACCATAGAGGGACACCCCAGCGGTTAATTGAGGATTTTTCAGCATCAAGTGATGTACTGCCATTCCACCCCAGGAAAACCCAGCGATACCAATCTTCTTTGCACCGCATTGTTCCTTTAGATACTTCAAGACAACATCTGCTTCCCTAAGACATACAAACAAAAGTAAACTGAGGAATCTATTGCAGAAGCAATACTTAACAATTTAAGAAGTAAATTACAAGAAGTACATGATTATTTTTCCCTTCTGTCTACACCTCCAATCATTTTATACAGAGATGACTTTAAAAAGCACATTTCAGCCTAGAGCAGTGGATTCTAGGATTAAACAAGCATTAACATCTGTTCCTATTTTAGGTGTAGGTACTTAAATACTTACCTGAATTGTCACCTGCTCCTTTGTTTTCAAAATTAGCAAATATTTAATTGAATCACTTTGTCTAGGACAGGACAACTAAAGACAAGACATATCTGCAATTAGAACAACATCTTGCATTATGGACTGTAGGAGTAGATAAGCTTCACTGTATTATCTCTGAAGAGTCCACCTATTTAGATAAAGATTTATCTTGAGTATGTAATTCCTGTTGCATGAGTCAATACTAGAATATCCTACCAAGCCCACATGCAAGAATGTTATACTAAAGTAGCAGCTACTCAAAATTACATTGTCAGCAACTATAATGTTTTTTTAAAAAAAAAATTTTTGCATGAGGTATAATAAAAGTAATGAAAATTGTTTTCAATGTGGGCAGGAGCAAGTCAATTTTTCTAAAACGTTTCTGACTTCTTAGGTCTGAATAGTCTAATCATCATTATCTACAGAGTTTTAAATTAAGATTAAATGCAGACTGCTTTAAACTAGTCATTATATTTTCAAACATTAGGTAAATTGGCATGGTCATCACAGGTTTCATTATGTTAACAAAAAAAACTCAGTATGAGCATGAAGAGGAGATTGTGTCCTGGGCTTTTGGCTGGGCTCTCAGATTTGGTTCATTTAGAAGGGTACCAAGAAAGTCACGGGCATGTTGGATTCCATGTTCTCTGAAAGAGGAATGGGTCTAAACTGCAGGACACCCTCAAAAGACAGCACAGGCATGTTCTGAGATCTCAATTATTTAAGACAGTGCTCACCTATCTATCTGCTCACTCTTTGGAGTTGATTTTTTTATAATTGTTAGTAATTTGCCTTTTCAAAACATTCTGTCACAGCTTCTGCAACTATATGGTCAAAAAACTTCAGTGAGAGATGTTGAAATTAGGCTGTGATTGCTGGGATGTCTGGAAAGAGTCAGAAGAATACTTGTGGCTTGCAAGGTGATAGTTGTGTGATAAAGAATCATTGATTCAGTATCATCTTCTGAAGTTTTGAGCTGTGGTCATAGATGCTGAAGAAACAGCAATGTCTCCCATCATTCAGGGAAGCCTTGTTACAGGCACTGCTAGGCTGTACAGATAGTGATTCCTCTATTTACACTGAGAAAAACAGTGTAGTTGATCAGATGCATCTTGGGGCTTGGGCAGACTTGCAGATTTTTATGTAGTGCTGCTCAGAAGAATATCATCTGTACCTATTGAAATCTGCAAGGCATAAATCAAGACGGGCAAGTGACACCTGGTAGATAATATCAGCAATAGAAGAATTTTCCTCCTTATCTTGGGGAACTGGGGGCAGAATCAGCGCTTGTGGTGGAGAGTGCTGAGTATTTCATAGTTGGTGAAAAACTGTGAGCCTGTGCAGCCAGTATAACATGGTTAGAAAAGGGCCCAGGAAAACAAGATGGAAACAATAATCAGAGTGACAGGCATAGGAGATGATCCTTTTCAAATTCCAGCCAAGACAGTGCCCAGAATCAAAAAAGAATCACTCAGAATAAGAATTATGTTTGTGCAGCCAGCTGCCCTGCTATGAGATGCCACTTCTAGCATTTCATACAAATTCCTCTCATTTGCTAGATACTCTTTAAAATTTAAGTACCAATACATGTCTTACTTGTCCACTTTCATAGGATCATGATCTTTCATCCAGTCAGCAAAGTCACTCCAGTGATCAGTAGATTTCCAGGGTTCTGTGCCTTTAAAGAAATCTGGGCAGATAGTTCTGTGTGAGACATAGAACTAAATCAGTTTTTATATCCAACTGGGGAGAATCAGTGGATGTTTAAATGTCTCCTACTATCTTCTGATCTAGAATACACTTGGTTACTATGTGAAGCATGTTTTACTCATACTATTCTTGCAATCGGCTGAGCTAAAAGTATAGGTCTTTATGTGGAAAAAAAAAAACACAAACACTCGTTATTTACTTAGACACACTTGATACAAAAGTAAAGGGATTAAGCAACCATCCTGATTCTATTTGAACACATATATACCTCTTTACTATTAAAAGATCAAGCAAATGTTCAAAAGGTTTTGTTCTAAAAAACTGACACAAAATAGATATCAACTTTTCTCTTTTGATCACTCATGCTTCTACATAAGCACAAACACTGTCACTTCATAACTCCTTGTGGCTTTGTGCTCAGATAACCATTTTTGATGGGTCAGTTTTAGTAGCTTTGGTGGCTTCATGGAATCTTTTTTTTTCCTCTACTTTTTTATACTCTCAGATTGAAATGGCATGGTTGCTCTGGATGTATGGTAAACAACATATATCACGCCTAGCTTTGGGCCTGGTGGTCTGTTAGTGCATTTAAGAGGAAGACAAGAAAGAAAGTTGCTTACATATATCCATGACTTGCAATTAAATCGACTATGTATCTGATGTCTGGGAACCGCCATCCAAATACATCATGAACCACAACTACAGCTTTGTCTGTGAAAAAAGATGGTCTACAAACATATGCCTTAAGGTACTCAATTTGTTCTTCATGTCCAAGGCACCCATAGGGAGATCTTTCACCACTATTATATAGAAAAGGATCAGCCATTTGAAAACCTGAAAAAAAAGAGACAGCAAGAAAGTAATAATTTGTTAGCACAAATTATTAAGGACAAATAAAGGAAAATATGGTCTGCAGAAAGTGATTCAATAACTTCTGTAAATAACGTTGACATCCTTGTCTGAAAGGAGAAATTAGAAAATTAGAAAATTAGAAATTAGAAAAAAAACAAAAGCAATGTTCCAATGCTTAGTCCGTTTTAAGTTATTAAGCTGAGAATTAAGAGAAATACCAAAATCAAAGTTATAAAATTACAAACAACCGGCACATGTAGATCTTAACACTCATGTCACATTTGTTTTGCTCCCATGTGTCTATGTCAGCGCTGGTACGAAGCCATGCAGTTTAAGATGTCACTCTCTCCCCAAAGAAGGGGCCATCACAGGCATTCTCATGATGGTTTCTGTGAATTATTTGTGAGAATCACAGCACCCAACTGCTACATTAAGGTGTGGTGTTCAGGGCTTCTCTTACTGCTGGCGTCTGCTAGCTAATCTGCTTTCTGTAGCAGCATCACAGCTGTTCTGGGAGCAGATATATTGGACTCAGTGAAGAGCTGCAGTACAGGTTTGTAAACTAGATTCCAATGCATTGAGCCCCTATGCCCTTGAAAGGGATTGCAAGAAAACAAGCATACATGCAAACCTCATTCAGAATACATGAGAGCATTTGGTTTTGTCCCTTCTCCAAAAGTAGCAATTACAGACAATGTGCCAGTAGATGTGCTAGACAGATTAAAGTGAAAAATTGGTCTGACTCTCTGTGTCAGGAGCTTGGAATGGACTCTGTGCAAAAAGTAGCTTGTGATCCTGTAATTAAAAGCAGTGTTACAATGCATCTATACAAGGAAAACAATTAAGTCTTCAGGGACAATGTTAATAGTAGTTTTTTCTAGTCATGTACCGACTTTGTCCTTAGGGATGTTGTACACATGCTTATACATTAGGACTGTCTCTGCTTCATCATTTCTACATCAGCTAATTATATTGAGTTGGAACATGTACTTCACAAAACTATCTAGTCTTCATGGAAGTGCAGCAAACTCTGGTAAAAATTTATGTCTTCCTCAGCTCTCCATTAACTACAGCATCAGAGGGCTAGATTTCACAGAGTAATGGGAAATTTTGTTGAGGCACTACAAACACATTTAGAACCATGGTGCAGAGAGACTGAAGAGCAGAGAGTTGATGCCAGAAAGACTCACCGTGTGCTTATGTTTTACACATCACTTCTCAATTTGCATGATTCACACAGGCTCAGTAACAGCATCAAAATTTTATATTCATTTAGACTGCTTTATACCCAAGATAATCAGCCTCCCCAATGTATACTGCAGACACACTATTCTTCCCCATCCTCTCCCAGCCCTGGTCTGTCACCAGATCTGGCAGGGCCAGCACTGAGTTTGAACAAATACACTTGCTTGCAACCATAACCCCTGGTTGATAGTGTGGTGTAGAGAACTGGGCAGAAATGTCTTTACTGCTTGAGTCAAACTATGGCCATGAAACGGATCATTGCTCCTCGCAACTGAGAACTGATTACGTGTTAATTGTTCTGTCACCTTTTTCAGCATCTGAATGTCAGGGTTGGTGCTAGGAAGCATGAAACAGCCTGATCTTCAGGACTAAAACCTCCGTTGTTTTGGCATTGTATGAAAGGGGAAGTTGAAACACACACGGGAGAGTATCTCCTAGTTTAAGCCTGCCATAAGGCTTGGAATGCCTGAAAATGGCTGAGAAAAGTCTATTCATGAAAAACTGCTTTCTACCTCTCTTTTTATAACCTGAGATGAATGAGCTTGTTGAAGTGCAAGAGGCTGCCTGGAGAAACCACAGGCATTCCCAAAGATAGCTAACACTATTGGCTTCTGAAATGGCAGCCACAGTTTTACTCCACTGAGGTCTTTTGTTCAGAAGGACACAACCTGTGATGTCCCCTTCAAGGAAATAGTGTTTAGGAGGCATTAATCTATGCAATATTTGTGAAACAGCCTACTCCCTATCTATCGGTTGCTTTGCAGAAACCAATTCATTGGCCTGTGTTGACTGAGGCCCAGCCAGCTGGCTCCCCTCCAAGCACCAGGCTGTGGAGAACGTTAGTAAATAGTCAGCCACACCTGAACTGCTTAGAAGTTTGACAGGATCCTGTTCAGTCAGAAGCTATATTGACTCCCATCTGCTTTGTCCCACGCAATGTGGTGTGGCAAAGCAGCAAGCCGGGATATTTCCTACCTATCCTGTCTCACTTCATTCCCTCTTCCCATCAATTTCAGCCTTTAGTTTCCCTTTTCCTACTTTCCCCATGGCATGGGTCCAAATAGGCAGCATCTCACCTTTGTGCCCTGCTCCTCATCACTGAGATAAAGCACAGAGGAGATGCGAGGCCTGATTGAAACAAGTGGAAAAATGATCGCTGCTAGCAGGGAAAAAAGACGGATATCAATGAATCTGATGTGATCCTACTGCTCCTTAAGAGAAGGTCTTCTTATAGCTTCTCCTCCCCAGTGGTCCTGTTCTTCCTTGCGTGCCTTGATATCATTCGGGTTTAGTGCAAGTAACATAAAAATTGAGGAGAGTTTTTTACACAAGGCAAAGGTAGGCTCTTTTGGATGGTAGGACAGACATGAACTACTACATTTCTAGGGAGCAATGAATCACATAGTTAAATTCTGCTGAATCTTAATTATCAATAGGAAAAAACAAATCCCTATTTGGAAAGGTTAAAAATCTTTCTTAGAACAATCAGGTTAAATAGAGGCAAAGGCATTCCTTAGGATAAGCTCCACTTCTCAGAAAGTGAGAATGAGCACGTGATCTCAGAGTGCTCTGCTGTTTGGCAGGACCTTGGACTACTGATGCCAAGATGTGACATCTCTGCCCTTTTCCTGGGGTCAAGCAATACCATTTCAAACTACAGCAGTATTTCATTTCAGTGTTAGGTGCTCAATGAACCGAACTAGGAATAGAATGGAAATTCATTACTATATGGGCAGAAAAAATATTATGGTCTTTTAATGTGAACTTACTACTCATGAACATAAATTACCAGTGTCTTCTCAGGACTATTGCTGTGCTACAGCTTGTAGCAAGGTCTCAAAATGAAATCAAGTCTTTCCCAAAGTTGGCAGCCTTTATCTTCACCCTATCTGCCCATGATACTTGTCTTTGTGCAAGTTTTTTACTAAAACCAAAATTATAATTTCTCTAAAGGAGTGGGTTTTTCTGAATGCCTTTTCAAAGAGCTGTATCTAATTGCTTAGCAATTTCAGATTTTCTCTTTCAGTACGGGCAAAAGTGCTGCAAATTCATTCTTTCTCCCAACTCAGTCTGTATGGACCAGTTTGCCATCACATACCTGGAGTGCAGGATCCTGATGTAGCCCAACTTGCTCCTTCTGCTCAGTGAGACACCACCTGGATTTCTCTAAGCACAAAAAGAAGAAAACCAGCTCTACTGACAGTTTTGCCCCTGATGCTGCCCATCCAGTTTCCAGGTGCTCTTCAACTCTTCTGCAGACTTTGGGATTGGGAAGTGAGGAGGAGAGGCTTAGCACAAGAGTCATCCCGAACGGAAGGGGTGGGGACAGATCATGCAGAGAGGCAGGGTGCAACAGGCTCCACATCAGTTGCCTTTACGTTTTATTTATTTATTATCTAAGGAGTTTAGAAAGATGCACCCAAACACTGTACTGTACTACAATGTGTGTGATGTAGCCATTTCAGACACTGTAGAGGCTTTAGATCTCAGCATTCATAACTGAGACATTTAGCATCAGTGGTGCATTTGCATATCCTTGAAGAATATTAATGTAATTTTACTGTCCCTAATAAATGTCTTCAGTTGAATTTGAGGAGAATTAAGATGAATCTGTCCTGGCAAACTTGCAGTATAAAAAACTTATGGAAGTCTCCCTAGAACAGAGATTAAACGTATTTCAACCACACCCACAAGTATTTCCAACAAGTTGAAAAGTGTTCCAAGTTATTTTTGATTAGGCTTGCTTTCAACAAGTGAGAAAGATTTGAGGCTGTGGTGGCTCATTGAAATTTTCCGTTTCTATTTGCATAATGTTGCTGTATGCAAGGAACATTAACTCAGCCCTCAGGGTGACGTACACTATAGCTTCCATTTTCTGTGTGTGTGTACATGGTTGGAGTGTGTGTGCATGTTGGGGGTAGGGACTGGGAGAGACAAAAGAACTCAAAGAAAATGACAATGCAATTTCAAGTCAAAGGTCAATAAGGAAATTTTGAACCTTAGTGTAGATGATAAATAAGTCCCAAAACCACCAGGTGGTTGTGACTCAGTGTGGTAGTGACGACTGTAATCTGAGGACTGTATAAAACAGGTGATGGACATATACAGTTCACCAAATTTCAGGCATTAACATTGATGATATCTACATCTCAGCAAGGTGTCCACACTCCCACAGCTGTTATCAATATTTGGGGTATGATTCACGCTCTATGAGTGTCTTCTTTTGAATTAAATAGATAGTCCTCTAAGTGCCACCATCTGTGTTGATCATAGAGTTTAATGGCAGTCAACCCACCTAGAGCAGGTGTAGATTGCTGTGCTGAGTGCATAATCACCCAGGCACAACAAGTCTCACCTCTGTGTGTCGTGGGAGCTACACGCAACACAAAATTAAGGTTTGTCATGACCAGAAAGAGGGTGTTTGTCCTGTCATACCTGTCAGTAGCTTTGCACATCAGGACTGTACAAGAAACCATTAAAAAGATTGCTTGTGTCGCAAGGGAGTGAGGGGGAAACTTCACTATAAAGATGCAGTTTATACTTTGATATTAATGGCATCTTGCTTGAGCTTGTCTAACCCTACCTAGGTGGGTATGCTCTACTGAGATCCACAAGACTGAACTACTGTTTTCCTACCTCACCTCCCAGGAACTTGGGTCCCTCCACAGTCCCCTGTGGAACAGATAGGGCCTGCAGAAACACATCTGATCCCACATACATCTCACAACTGTAAATCCTTGGTGCCCAGCCTTGGGGGTGTTTAGGGTGAAAGGAGAGCAAAGGACTCACTTTGCTTGTACACTGTGATTATGTTTGACCTGCAAACCCTCTATCATTTAGATCTCCCATACTTGAAGAGACTGTCTTTTTCACTGTAAGATACAATCATCTCTGTGATGGACTCAGGATTAGAACAGTCATTGACCCATGCATTTCCTATAGTCTCTGCTGTGAACTCCTTTATTTTTAGTCTTAAAATAAAATAAAAAAAAATTAAAAAAAAAGAGAAAGGAAGAAGACAGAGAAGGGTTAGAATGAACACAACAGATTCACTTCTTCAAACATACAGTGGTGAAATTTCTACTTCACATGGAACCCACAGCTGTTTTTTGTTTGATTTTATTTCTTTCTTTTTTTTCTCCCTGGTTTTGCCCCAGTACTTACCCATTTGCTCCTCCTGATTTTATTGAAATGGGCATGGAAAAAAAACCCAAAGAAAATTGTCACAGTTGTTGGCTGCAATTTTAGCTGTATTTTAATACAAGAAACAAGCTCATAGGACATGCAAGCCTGCTCTCCTAAAGCAAAATAGAAAGGTATTCTCTCCCAGACAACTACCAATAGATACAAATGAAGACGGGCAAATACTCTGGTAGCATCTGGTGTGGAAGTGAAAGAGTCAGATGGAGAAATGAATGAACAGGCTTAAACACGTCCAATTTACAGTCACCTCATACAGTGTTTAGAGTGTTGCTGGTAACAACAGGCTTGTCAGAAAGTTGAATTAGTTACAAATGTTATACTTTCATTGTGAAAAACCTGTTCAAAGCATCTGTAGTGAGTGATGCTCTGCTTGCAGCTTAGAAGCTGCAGGCGAGGCAAGAGGGACAGCAGGTCTCCCCTCTCGTCTTGCACGGTACCTGCCAGCAATACCAGCCTTGTTAAGAGGTTATCACTGTGGGGAGTACCTTGTGAGGAGCTGGTGGAGAAGCCCTCAGGAAGGGCTAGAGAAGAGGTGTGGTGGGATGGAGTCAGAACAGTGCAGCTGTATGAGGCCAGCTGTAATGCCGTTGAGGACTCTGTACCTCCGTACCTCTGCCTTGGTAGCAAGAGGAATCTTTTGGGATTTGGATCTCATAGCTATTTCCTCTCACACAGCTTCACTGAAAAGAGAAAAGGGGCTCATAATTTGGAGCTTGGTTTGGTGCTTTTTTGTTTTTTTTCTGTGTGTTATGACAATTCCTTTTCTTCCATCCAGTAAAAGGCTGCATACCTAATGTTATCTACTGAGTAATCTCTTGGGAGGAAAGCAATATACTTTAACAAATCTGATTTAATATTCCAGATTTCTGGCTTGAGTCTCTAATGAGTGAATAAAAACCCTTGGAAATCAGGCCAGCTCTTCTTATTGCAAGTCAAGCCTTGGTGAGAGGTTTACATGTACAGATACTTCCTCTGTCACTGGTGAAAACTAGTGTCACACTTATGATTTCATTCTTTACAATTTACCTAGAATGGTACTCTGGAGTTCATGGTTACCTTTGCATGGAACAGTGTAAAAATTCTCCAAGAAATCCTCTGATTTGGTTAGTAGTGAGCCATATCCCACCCTTTCCCATGCTTTCCCATGTGTCTAAGAAGAAAGTCTCTGAAGTCTGTCCTCTGTGGGAGTGACCTTATCTGCTTCATCTGGTGCATCTTTGGCAGGCATGGCCATGTTCCCTGCACTGATCAGAGCACCCGCTGCTCCTCACAGGGCACCAGGATCCCGGACAGAGTGATTGCTGCTTCTTCCCTATAAATCTTTGCATCTGTCACCATGCTTCCACTCCCTTGTGATTTTATTTGCGGCTAAAAAATAATAGGCTGTCTGTCATCATCTTTCCCCTTTGGCCATCTGCCTCTTACATCCTTCCCCTCTCCTGGCTTTCCACTCTACTCCGTTTCTACAAGTTATTGGAAGCCACTGGTATAAACTGGTCTCTGGCTATCCCTTCAATTGTCCCTCTGAGTGTCCTAGAGTTTTCTGGGAGTAGGCTAGGGTCAGGTCTCAGAGCATACAAGTACTTACCTACCTAAAATCAGAAGTGTAGCTTTGACCACGGGGACAGAAGGCTAATATGCAAATCATAGTTTTCAATAGGAATGTTGCTATGTCAATATAGAACCAGTTGACCAAACAGCCCCTGGGTTTCTTATGCCTGGACTGGATTAATTTTTATTTTAAAATAAATTGTGAATGTTTATTCTCACATTTCCTATTTTTGCTGAAAGAGCGTGAGGGATTTCAGAGGGTGTGCTTTGTGAACTTTATAGAAAAAGGGTGGAGTATAACTTTAATTATGCCAAAGCAATAACAGGAAATCTATTCTAATATTGTAAGTGACATGCAAAGAGACATATTAAAATTACCTAACACTTTCCAGGCGTTCTAGGTTATTCAGTAGCTCATCACCTCATTAAGAAACACTTTTTAATGGAATTTCAGTACAAGCAAATTATTCCAAACAATAATAAATATTAACAGCTATATGTAGAGAAACAGCCATGGTTCCAAAATAGGTATCCCAGATCAAAAGCAGCATCGTTTTTTCACTGATCACTATAAATGCAGGTGTGAGCAAGAGAATAGAATTAAGGGTACATGGATAATTGCATGGACTAAGTGCTGATTTCTGTCTCTAAAAATACTGAACACTTTTGTGTATGATTTAAGAATGTGTCTGTCGTGGTTTCTTGTCAAATATTTTGTCTCCTCCAAAACTGCAAAAATTTGAAGTCCAGAAATTACTAAAATGCACCTTACTTTTTTCTAGTTATCCACCATTTAAATTATTATTTTCAAGGACGAATTCACTCCATAGATTTAGTAATTTAAACTGAATCTTGTATGCAGAATCCCCCATAAAAATTGATTTTAAAAGACATATATTTGATCTGTTTTGTTCCGGGGCATAAGGTTTATTTCTTTTTTCCCCTCTGTTTCTTTATTTGGTATATGTTGTCTCATACAAAACTCATCTAATGCACATTTTATACTTTAGGAACTTTCTGGGATTAATCAGCTAGAAAGAGGTCATTTTTTTTTGCTTGTAATTTGGACCGTATTTGCAGTGAGATGTAAACACTATTTCAGTCTTCAGTACAAATAAGCTGTCCTGGGCAAAAGTCTGTGCCTTGTGCCCATAGAATTTATCCACTTTTCAGAAGATTCCATGAGTAGAAATCTGACTTCTCCTCTGTAAACATTTTGATTTGGCTGAGATTTTCCAAGAGATCCTTTTTAAAGCCAAGAGGACCCCAAATTTCCATTTACATATGATTCCCCACGGGTTATGCATCCCGTGAAAATTTAGGAGCTTTTTCCTAACTGGAAAAAGAGGAACTGTTTGCTACTATCACTGATTATAGAACAAATTTGGCAAAACTTACTATAGTAAATCAGTATTTTAAACTGAAAAACTTTTAAACAGACTGCCATGCAAAAAAACCTTTTAACCATGTTTGCTCAACTCTAAAAGTCCTGTTTTGCAAATAAGTCTAAACATTAGTAATCTTGAACTATATCCAGGCAGCTTTGGACTGCATCCCACAAAGTAGTACAGACGCCCAAGTGCAACATCAAAGCAACAGGCTTAAGGAAAGTATATATGAGAGCTTCTAATTATATAACAAGATAATTACCATACATAAATCAACTCAGAGAAATCAAGAGACTTTATTAAATATGTTTGCAGTGAGCATCTGTCTTATCCTTTCTCTAAAATTAATAATGAACTTTGGCCTAGCTGAAAAAAGTTAATTTCAGGGTAATGCTGCAAATAGTTGAGTCTGTGCTGGGAGTGAATGTACAGTCTGTGTCAGTTGAAAAAAATAAATTTCTAACACTCCTTGAACTGGAATAAACAGGTAATGTAGCATCTCAGAAGACAAAAGTGGTCCAGTCAAAGAAGGGGCCAGCCCCCCGTTTGAATCCTGGCCAGCACTGCCCAGGGCAGGCATACAGGCAATATGCATTCCATGTGGACGGGAGCACTTGGGCCAAGTAGGATCACCAGATTGCAGTCACTGCCCACCCTACCTGGTTCAGAGACGATGTCTGCCATGTGTGGCATCAAACATAATGGTGCAGAAGAGGTTGTCTCCCACTGCCCACCCAGTTCAAACTTTTGCAAGTGCTGTTTGTACCAAAGCAGCAGTGCCAAGAATAAACTGCCAAGCTCGCTCTTCCACAGCTCGTTTGTGAACTAGAGGGTTTCAAACTGGAGATTTCAGCGAGGAGAAAGCACGAGCTTAAGCAGGAAACTTCATCGCCTTGTCAGATTTGCTCTGAAGGGCTGATATTAGCACTTCCAGACCCGACAATTTCCAGCATGCTGCCTCCTTGTGGACTGAAACAAATGGACTTCAGTTTCCTGATAGACCCACAATGAGATCTCAGAGAGCTCAGAAATTGTAGGTCATGAGATAAAAAGAGTAGGGCCACTTTATTTAATCCTTTACATGTTTCATCTCTAAGGTGCTTTGATTTTCCTTTTTTTCCCAGGAAGATGCAGAGATAATAGCCTATCTGTTCTTGACACAGGAGCTTATCATAAGGCAGATCCCTTCCAGAAGTCTGTCTTGAGCTGCAGCTCCGACCTCAGGACAAGCTCACCTGTTTATTATCAGCCTGTTCTCCTGGTTTAGGTGTTAAAAACAACCCAAACCTGAAATCTCAAGCTGGAATCAAATTCCTAGTCACCCGCCTCTTCAGAGACCAACAGTCTGGACCACAACTTATTACTTTCCCCAGATCTCCTGTCTTGTCTGTAGGTTTGCCTGGGGAGGTGAGATCCATTTTTTTGAGTGAAATCACCACTTGCTTCTACCCAGCCAGATCTCAGTGAGTTTCTTTTCTTTGTATGCAAATCTTTTCATAAACCCAGATACAAACAATGAACAAGTTCTCCAGATTGCGGATCATCTTCTGGCTTATTATCTGGATAAAGAGGGAGGGAAAAAAGGGAAACTAGCCATCTTCTCTGCAGAAGGAATTTATAGTGTGTCTCTACCATCTCATACTCTTTCTCATGACAGAGTGATAGACATATTATGGGAAGCATTTGTCTGCATATCCATACAAAAGATAAAATTCAGATATAAAGGAGATAGGAATAATGTTGTGACAGGAAGTCTTGGATAGGCTGGTTCTGAAAGAGGGACTTCAGACTTTCTATCTAAGACATATACCTTCAGTATGGCCCTGAAGATTTGACATAAATATTCTGGATCAGAGATTCATGTTCAAGCTACTGTTCCACCACTCACATTCATGCAGAGACTGCCATACCCACATGGCTACCTCTTACCCTCTGTCTTCCCTGGTAGACCCTGCCTTTGTACAGCCACTTCTGTTTTCAGCCAGAACCAAAAGCCTGATTCCTTTCGTTACAAGGCTATTAGCTATTCCAACACTCCCTCTCTGTTTTTAAGCAGAAATTGGAGCCTGCTGTAGATCTCTTTCCCTGATATTTCTTAAAAAGTGTCAACAAAACTGAATTGTAATAATTTGGGGGTTTCTGATGGTAAGTATTTATTAAAAAAAAAATCACATTTAGCTCATTTCAATTTCTCAGAGTTTAAACCCGCAGTTTAGCAGAGCACAAACATTTCTCTATATTGCAAAAATCATGATAAGTTCTTCCCTGTGAGAAAAGACATAAATGTCAATATTTTCCAACTTAAACCTCTAAAAGCTAAATGAATTCCCAGGGACAACAATATATCATGAATTGAGAAAAAGCAGTAAGCATGGCATGATTCAGAAGAACAGCAATGAAACTGCACATTCCTCAGTGAATTGTGAATTATGTAACATGTGAATTATGTAAATGGAAAGTCAGAAATTTAGCAGGCTCCTCTCTTGGCACTGTAATTAATGCTCTGGATTACCACTTAAGATGCTGCTATAATATAGGTTTGTTAAAAGATGTGTTTTGTGTTTCCGGCTTTGACGGCATAAAACCATTTTGTAAAGTTGGGGAAACAACTGTCTTCTCTAAATGCAAACTAGATGCTGCACATTTCATCTGAGTACAGTTCCGAGTAATTTTTGATGTGTTTGTGTTCATCTTTCAGGCAGCTGAACTACTGGTAGTCATGTTGCCTATTCCTGGAAGCATGCCAGAGAACCTCCAAATTTCTTTCAAAGGCTTTTAGGAATTCTCCACATTATGTAGGTATGGGATCTCTTTGTGGAACTCTTCTTTTTTTGTTCTCTCAACAGCAGCTAAAAACCAAGATTATAACCCCCTTAACACACTTGTAATGCTCTTTTCTCTTGTACTATCCATTAAATGGCTTTCTCTTTACGTAAAATGCAAATTTTGAAAGGGAGAAAATACATTTTTTTATGATTTTTTTGTTATGAAACTGAGAAATATATGGGATTTTCCAGTTTGTTATCTCCAAATTTAAAAAAAACCCCTCAAACACGACTGAGATGCTGAAAAAGACCATTTGGTGTGTCAATGCTGGAACACTCCTTCACCTGTTTCTGCACCCTATCTCCTTATTGGTGAGGAGATAAAGCCTGTCTCTTTTCTCTTGGCTTTGGACTGTTTGATACTGCCAACAGCACATTTTAGCAGTTAGCATTTTGCATAGAATTTCCCAAATTTAGATCAAAAATTCACTGAATGTCATTGGGATGACAATGACCCGTACCAGAGTCCTTATCAATAAGACAAGGTTAGAAACTCTTGGCACTTTCTTCCCCACATCACCCTGAACACAGGAACAAGGGCCAGCTCCTGGAGCAAGAGCCAGGACTGGTCCCTTGTGGGGCTCAAGGAGTGCAGCACTTTCCACAGCTGACTGAAGATAGAGACCATCAGCCACTGGCACATCACCCCAGTGCTTCTGGTGGAAGGTCTAAATCCCCACATCTTTCTGCTGAGCCATCAGCTGAGCACAGGCAATGACTGACCCAGCACAAGGGATTCTGGCAGTCATGGGATGTGATCTAGGTTTCATTCTAGTGAAGACACAGCAAAATACAGCAACCTGAGGCAAGACAGCAGATTGGCAGCCCCTGGTGACTCAGTCATTCAGCTGCCACCAGTGCTGGCAAGGTACAGGGCAGCTGTGCAGCATTCTGCTTCAGATGGTGAAGGCTTCAGAGACCTGGAAATGTCTTAGGGCCCCTATGGTAAAAGTCTTTCTTATAAAGGTGGGACCATCGAGGCAAACGGTTTTCCAACATCAGCAGCTGCTCGTTTCATGGCCTGTCAAACTGGCCAGGCAACGAACCACGGTGGTTTGCACCCGGCTGGCCA
Organism: Serilophus lunatus; assembly: GCA_013399895.1. Lineage (NCBI taxonomy): Eukaryota > Metazoa > Chordata > Aves > Passeriformes > Eurylaimidae > Serilophus > Serilophus lunatus. The sequence continues at coordinate 529,154 of VXBA01005866.1, read as the reverse complement.
CTGCAGGTCCTAGAGATGCTCCACCTCCTCTCCCAGCTTCTCAGTGCCACCTCCTGGACCTGGAGCAGAGGTGCCCTCTGGCGGCATCCATGGAGCTCTGTCACTTCTTTGCATCGGTCCATGCTTCTGCTCCTGGTTTCCAGGTCTCTGTAGCCATGTGCCTCTTCGACTGCACATTCCAAAATCTTCCTGTAGGCTGAGATCAGGCTGGCTAACCTGAAGTTCCTTGGATTGTCTATCTTCTTTTTTTTTTTTTCTTCCTTGAATATAATTGTGATACTTCTCTTTTCTCTCTTTTCAAGGATCTCTCTCTATTACCATTTTTTTTACTTCATAGAATCCTAGAATGGTTTGAGTTGGTTGGGACCTTAAAGATTATCTAGTTCTAAACCCCCCCTGCCATGAGCTGGGGCACATTCCACTAGATCAAGTTGCTCAAAGCAACTGGTCTTGAATGCTTCCAGGGGTGGAACATCCACAGCTTCTCTGGGCAATTTCTTCTAGTCTCTCTCCTAGCCCCTCTCCATCACCTGTGCACACACCCTTCCTGATCTGACATGCTCATCTTGACCATGCTATTCACCATAATCCTTTCCACCGTGCATCTGTCCAGCCCCTGGCTGTTCCTTCTGCACTCTTGCATGAAATTCTATTTTCCTAGCTTCAGTTTACCTCCATTAGGGGTGAGTTTGAGGGGGGAAAAAAAGAATTGTTCATGAGCTTTTGCTTTCCTTGAAGCTACTATGAGATTTAGGTCTCCCATAGAACTCCCTGCCCTTTACTGCATAAAATTCTTCCACGCTCTCCTATAGAAGCAGGATCAGGAACTTGGCTCAGGGGGACCAGGCGTGTGTAAGGAAAGCAGAGTTAATGTATCCACTCAAGAACTTAGGAATAATTTGAAGACTGTTGATTTTCTTCCTGTAGAAGATCAGCAAGAGAAGAGAAAAAGGAGGAGTGAAGCCAAACTTGGAGATTCAGGGAAAAAGGAATGAGAAGAACCAAATTGGCCACCCTGAATATAAAAAGTCTTGACTGGAAAATTTGGTCCATGTTTTTGACAGCAGTTTCTGATCTCAGGGTTCAGATGATAATGAATCACAAAAGACAGGCTCTCAGAAGATTCTTCCATCTTAAACAGTGATAAACTAGACACTCACTTTTAAACTAAGAATTTTACCAGATGTTCTCCATTGAAAAGGACAGATTCCAAACAAGCTTGTCCTCAGAAGCTGAATGGGGATGCTGAGGTAAGCTGCTTAAATAGTATTCAGATCCTCTGAGGACAAGGCCGTGAGAAATACCATGCACAGCTGTTTCTGTGTGCATCGTCATGTTTGTGACAGGGCTCTTTCTTTAGCACCTTTAATGAGGCTGAGGCCCTGGCAGAGGCCCATGTTACATTATGACTGCATTAAAAAACAAGTGTAACAAAATGTTTAATTTATCCACAAAGAACAGTGAAGGAAAGGTAGCTTTTAAGTAGTAAATGAGTTTGACATTCCACGTCAATCATCAAACTGAAAATGCACTTCGCTGAGCCAAGCATTTTGTTTAGACATCAAAAGCTTTAAGTGGTTTCTTCACTGTATTCTCTGACCCTGCACTGAAGACAGTACACACGGAAATACATTATAGCTATAGGGAAACAAGCAAAAGCTGGAGGTTACGCCCAAATTCACGTTGTGCAAGCTACAGTGAAGTGTAAGTTAGTACAGAAGTCAGACAACCTCATAAAACAGAGGTGATTGATTCTGGACGACCTGTAATAGCTCTGACCTTTAGACCGTATCTCACTTTCCCTTGGCCATCTTTTCTCTTGTTGCTGCAAACATTTGAGAAAAAATAATGAGAAGTCATTAGAAATCTAAGTTTTTCTATACTTTTTTCTTAGTCAGTGTAGCAGAAGCAGAGACAGTAATACAGGTACCTGTAGTGACTATGTGGATCACTCTCTCCAACAGACACATTCTCTTTTTGGCAACATTTACAGTTTTAAATGAAGTAGAACTGAATCCTGTACTGAGGAGTTCAGTTTAATTTGGTTGGCAGTTATAACCTTCAAAAACATCTGGAAGGTCAAGATAACAGTTTCTGGAAAAATAAGGTTGTTCCTGCTACTGAGGATAATCCCTAACTGCTGTCGTCTATAAGGATTTTTAAAGACACAACAGGCAATATGTCCTCAGAAGGACTTATGGCTTGATGACGGTAAAGTTTCACACCACACCCTCTACTACCGAAGAGAACAAGGTTCTAGAAATATGAAAAAAAATCATCATTCTAATCTAATGACACAAATATCTAACTGCCTAAAAGATTCACTCGGAGATGATGGAAGTGTTTTAGGTAAAGAACTGTATGCTTCAAATGATATTACAGTTATTAGGAGTGGGATATTTCAGAAGACAAATACAGCCATTTTTTGTTTGTTTAGAATGCAGGAGTTCTCCATCAAGCAACTGCAGCCACAGCTCGGAACCCCAAGAAGATTAATAACAGCCATTGCCTGCATTCTCAGCATGACAGGAGGATCCAAACCAAGTTGAAAAGACCTATGTTTTAAACAGAAAATCCACTGTAACTAATACATATGAAAAGATCCCTGCTGCATTTAAGAAATGTACTTTGGTGATGTGCATTCTGCAGATCTTGAGAAAAGCCATGAAGTTACACAAATACTTATTTACTGCATGGAAATTATATGTGTTAATCATCCAAATATTACAGAGTTTCTTGAAATCTAGATATATATATAAACAGCCTTGATTTTCTTCTCAATTAGACTTATTAAACAGTGATTTCTCCAGTAATACCATTTTAAACTAGTTTTTTTATACTTCAGCCAAATCTCACCTCTCACTTAAAATGCTAGTGGGCATAGGTTTTTTTCTTGGTTGAAATACTAATAATCCACAGAACAAATCCTAGTACATAGCCAGGCATATCCTCAGAAAAGGTTTCTAAAATAGCAGATCGGGAACATATATCATAGCTAAGTCTGATAGTGCTGATCCATTATTTGCATCCCTAAATCTATGTTCAGTGCAGTAATGCTACACATTTTATAGCATACAGTAGGTGCACAAAATATAAATCACAAGTTACATTTTCATCCAGGAAGCTTGATTCCTCTGGTAGCTATTATTCATAGTTCAGGATCAGTAAGAAGAGGCAAACACCAACTGAAGGAAACACATTGGTCAGTATAAGTATACTGAGACTTCAGAGTTGGTGTTTAGCATCAGTACAGCAGCCTGGGCCATCTTCCTGATGCAGGGGTAAATGTTATGCCAACTCCAGTACATGTAAGACTACTTCTGACCATCTTCATGCCAGGAACCTGCTGCCACAGCAATTGCCTGCTGGTTAGGAATGGTTTGTGAGCTGTTGTGGCAAAACAGGCAGAGGCCAGGAAGCACATCCCCTAAAGGCCCTGCACTGCACAGGGAAGATCCAGGCTAGCAGTGGCTTTCATCATGTACTTCTGTAGTTCACAGTGCTCTGTGCTTTCTGATTGTGTCAGGCTAATTGAAACAAGTGGTTAAGAAAATAAATGAGTTTTGAAATGTTCCTCTAAATAAAAACTGAAAAGCAGTAGCTTTTGCTGTTTGGCTTTTTCAATACTTCAAACTTTCAAAATAACTCTAAAAGTATAAGAGAATCATTTTTATGCAGCCATTTTAAAATATGAGGAAAGATATAAATGTCATAGAACAAAACGTGTGTAGTTACAATTTTGCAATATTTACTTTGTACTGTCTTAAGAGAACTTTTGAATAAAAATACGTCATCTAAGTATTTAAGTGTTACAGACCCAAAATGTTTTACCAAAGTAAAACCATATTCGAAAGAATATTTTCCTTTTTTCCACTCTTCCTACCTACAGTAAAAATGCCCTTCCTTTTGCCATAGCCTTCTGTGATTTGGGTTTACGTCTATTACTATCTTCAATTCCCACCTGTAAAATTACCATATTTCCTCCATTATCCGGGTAATAAAAGATTTTTTTTTTCCCAGTATATTTGTTCAGTGCCTTTTGGCACTATTTCTTGGCCTCGTTAAGACTCAGAAGTTAAAAATAACCTTCTCTGCATCAAAACTAAAAGCTACTTAAGCCACGGGTATTTCTTAGTCAAAGAGCACCTAACTACTAAAAGACAAGGATTTACATGGTCACCAGAAACACCAAGAAGGCTGAGACAGATTTCATTTAATTTATCTTACCATAAAATACTACTTCTTCTTTTTTCTCTCTTTTTTTTTTTTTTTCTGTTTAAATTATAATGACCTGCCTTGAATTCATGTTTACTGGTGAGCTATTCTGTAGCCCATACTGAGACACTGAGTAGGAGCAAAATTTTGGAATTAATTATCTCTAAATGCTGAGAAGATGGTAGACATAATGTTTGTTAGGCAATTTAAGTGGCTGAATAGACAAATACAGACAGGAATGAATTATTCACTGGCAACATATATTGACTCCTTTCAAAAGATTTTGTCTAATTTAAAGAAGCCTAACATGAAAGACTGAAATTGGAGAATTATATACATTAATCTTGCCACAGCCTTTTGAATGTGAATTATAATTTTGAGTCTTTTATATGACATTAATTTATATTCATTGCAGCAGAGTAACAATGATGTAACCAATAATGGCTACAATTCTGGGGAATAAGGAGTGGGAATTACAAATGTACATGGAAATTAAACTACCCCATTTCTTTGCTACTCCATCTGTTTTTTTCTCTCAGTTTTCCCTTGTTCATAAAATACTAATATTACAGAATTTCTCATATCCTCAGCACTATGCTGGCACTTTTTTTAATTGGCCAGGATAATTTGTTGACATAAAAATTAGCTTGTTTTTAAGAGAAAAGGATTTTTTTTTAATGTTACACAGGGGAGTTTTTCCACCTTGCCCTTCAGAGAGGGAGGACACAGAAGAGCTGAGTATGGTAGCATAGCCCACTTGTGTTTTATTGCAGGAATTTACTGCAGTTATACAGCTACTAGAGAGCCGCACAAAGCCTTCACTTTTTCCTTAATTTTTTTGCTTACACAGGTCAGTATCATATACCCCACTAGCTTGAAGAAGGTAAACTTGAAGGTACAAATATGGTTACAGTTTAGGAAAACAGAGTTACAAAATTGCAACTTGGGCATGTGCTGCCCCTGAACTCCAAGTCCAGACTTGAACTACCACCCGCTATGCTGCTGACAGGATGGCCAAAGGCTTAATGCCGAGGATTTGCTGGATAAAAAGGATGAAGAGAGCTGAAAGTTGCTACGACTTGTTGATCAACTAGAGGGGTTAAAATAGCTACCACAATAGAAAGCTAAAACAAAACACACATATATTTCATCAGTATAGAATTCCTCTTTACTGTCAATAAAATGAAATTATTTTCTTCCTTAACAATGTTACTGGCAACTCACCAGAGATGGAATGATAGCTTTCTGTGCACGTGGCAGAGTACAAAGTTTTAATGCATGCTGCCTCAGCTATTTAGGGCAGTAGGGCCTGAAAACATAAATGATTAAGCTAAGAGAGATTTTGTGCTTTATTGAACCTTTTATTAGTTCTGTTGGAAGCTTGCGGCTCTGGACGGTGAGATGGGATTTGTAGAAGCACACTGATAACCACTTGCCCCTGAAGAGGAGGAGGATGGAGGGCTATTTCCAGGGCTTGTGCATTCCTGATCTCTGGAACACTGGCCCAAAAGCCTGTCCAACTTCACTAAGGAATGCAGCGTTTCTCTCTGGTTTGGAGTAGAATTTAGAACCAGCTTTGGCTACATTTTTTTGCCACTCCTCTGCTCTTCCCCGGTAGGGCCAAGGCCTTCAGCATGGACCCACTTGTCCACTGGCCTGTCCTGAATCCCTGACTCTGCCTCCTGCTCTCTCTGGCCCCACAGTGGGGCTGGGAGGTGACAGAGCTTCAAGATCACCTGCGAGGTCCTACATTTTGGCCACAACAACTCCATGTAGTGCTGCAGGCTGGGGAGAGAGTGTCTAGAAAGTTGCCCAGTGGAAAAGAACATGCGGGTGTTCGTTGACAGCCAGCTGAACATGATCCAGCAGTGTGCCCAGGTGTCCAAGAAGGCCAAAGTCATCCTGGCCTGTGTCAGGAATAGCGTGGCCAGCAGGACCAGGGCAGTGATTCTTTTTCTCCTGTACTCAGCACTGGTGAGGCCACATCTTGAGTACTGTGTCCAGTTCTGGGCCTCACAGTTCAGGAAGGACATGGAGGTGCTGGACTGTGTCCAGAGAAGAGCAACGAAGATGGTGAAGGGGCTGGAGCACAAGTTTGTTGAGGAGTGGCCGGGGGAGCTGGGGTTGTTTAGCCTGGAGGAGGCTCAGGGGAAGCTTTATCGCTGTCTATAACTACCTGAAAGGAGGTTGTAGTCAGATGAGGTCTGGCCTCTTCTCCTGGGAAACTAGGAGCAGGATGGGAGGACACAGACTTGAAACTGCTGTAGTGGAGGCCTAGGCTGGACGCTAGGAAGGATTTCATCGCAGAGAGGGTGATTGGAACAGACTGCTTAGGGAAGCGGTATAGTCACTGTCCCTGGAGGTGCTTAAGGAAAGACTGGCCGTGGCACCTAACGTGACACGGTTTAGCTGACGCGATGGTGTTCGTTCACAGGCTGGCCCGGACGGTCCTTCCCGACCTCGCCACCCGCGCAGCGGTTCCGAGCGGGGCCTCCCGCCGCTC
>VXBA01005866.1:479362-522391 GCA_013399895.1 Serilophus lunatus | reverse complement strand
GGGTTCGGGGGGGGGTGGGTGCCGTGTCCCGGCGGTGCAGGTGCCCGGGCCGCGCTGCCTTCCCCCCGGTGCGGGGCCGGGCGGGGCCGGTGCGTGAGGCGGCGCGCGCGGGCGCCCCTTACATAACGACGGGCGGGGGGGAATGGGGGCGGTGCTGTGGGAACACCGGGAACGGGGCTGGGATGGGGTGGGATGGGACGGACCGGGGCTACCTGAGCGCCGGCAGCCGCCGGAGCCTCCCGCTGGCTGCGGCTTTGCCTGCGGGAAGTCGGGGCTCGGGGGCGCCCCGCGGGGAGGGAGAGCAGGGCCCTGCCGTGCCGCGGGTCCCTCCGGCCGCGGGACACTCTCCTTCCCACCCGGCCCTGTGGCCCTGCGAGGCTTCACTTGTCGCCCTCGGCTGCGTAGCGATGGCAGCTGCTGCGGCTCCACTTGTGCCAGGGCAACTTTGTTCGATGTGCTGGGAAACCTGTTTGAGAAACTGGAGTATGCAGGGACTGACACGTTGCTCTGTCTCTTCTACGACAGACTGATACGTGATAGCTTAGTTTTTAAAATAGGAGCCGTCGGAGAGATCACAGTCATGGTTAGGGGTTTTTCTCATTGTTTAGAGTGTTACTTTACTTGAGGTCAAGTGTGGGTTTGTTTTGTCAGCACTTTTTCCCTGCTTGGATGATCACAGAATCGTCAGGATTGGAAGAGACCTCTGGAAATCATCTACTCCCAAGTCCCCTGCCAAGGCAGGGTCACCTGGAGCAAGGGGTGGGTTGGATGTTTCCAGAGGGCGAGAGGGAGGGGGTACACTGAGGGACCACGTAGTTCCGAATGGCACTGGAGAACTCCCATAAACCAGGACTTCATATTGTAGTGCAAACCAAAATAAATAAAGGATGTTTGTGGGGCTTTGTTTGTCATCTTAAGCAATAGTGACAAACACATATTGCGGTAGCGAGGCCGTTCCAAGGAAGGCGTTTTGGGACTTGGCTTTGGTTGTTTTGGCATCATTTTGAGTGTCGCTTTTTGTCTGGTGTCACTTGATTTTCCAGCTCGAGAGGATTAAAAAGGGAAAAAAAGTCTAGAAAACCATGAAACAATGGATGGAATAAGACAGCACCTTTGTAGTCCTGTCCCTTGGCTGTGCTGTAGACATCTCTAGTACTTGTGGACGCTGATGATTTATCAAAATATTAGTGATTCTAAAATCTGACATTTAAAGCTGCTTGCTGCAGTGCTTCAGACCAGCAGTCACTTGCACTGATGAAATTTGCAACATGAAACTTTTACCTCTTGGCCCCTAGTTGCCCAGAAAACTTGGAATCTTGCGAGTTGTGAAGTGGATGCTCAGAAATGACCAGTTGATTTTTCTGCAGCTCCACTGGATGGTAAATCCATCTGGGTGGGTTTAATTTGAACAGCATAGTTGGTAACTTGTTGTCAGTGGTAGACTTTGATCATACCTGACTTAAGCAGGTGAACAGAGAGACCAGGAAGAGAAAGAAGAGGAGGATTGTCAGTTACAGCTTTTAAGGCAGTGTGTTCTCTAAACCTTTGTGTTAAACTCTGCACTTAGAATTTGGACCTTTCTCGTTTTGTATCTGCGAACACACACAAGTAGGTGCAGGCTTAGGGATTACATTGTGTTCTTATCAATGTTGCCCTCAAAAGCTCTGAGTAGTAGCGTGAAAGTAACTGGTCTGTAGACTCACTTTCCATAAATACCACTAGAATGTTACAACTTCTTCTACAGTTTCAAACCTCAGTTCCCACTATTAGACCTTCCCCCGGCTTGCCAAAACGCCCAAGAGACTTCCCAAGGTTAGAAAGCTTTAAACAGCAGCAGCAGGAAAGACTCTGTTAATGCCTTAAGGAAGAGAAAATCCATGCTCTAATGCTGTGTGCCTGAGCTTCTGCTGCAGATGGACTTTGCTGACTGTTGATAGTCTGATAAGTATTGGGGTCATTGTGGTTCGGATGGGTTTCTCGTGTTCGATTGAATTGCCTTGTGGAAGGGGAGGGCTTAGATAAGAGAGGCAGTTTGGGGACATAATGGTCAGGCCTAAGTGGGAGCTACTTCGCCTCAAAATGGACGTGAGAGGTGCTTTTCTGTAGCACACGATAGCAGGTGGTGCTTATGAGAGGTAGTTCTGGTTCTTAACTAGTTAAATCAGTTGGTTACTAAATAACATAATCTTCACTTTTCAGTGTTGCAGTGTTGAAACTCGGAGAGGGGATGGGCAGAGGACCGTTCTCAGGGGGAACAGGAAGGGACTGTGTTATTTGAGGTCGTTTTTCCCGAGACACGTGCTTGAAGAACAGGATGCGAAGTGTGTGTACACATAGAAAAGTAGTGAGTGTTGCACAATGGAATTCTCTGTGAACGTGTCAGTAGGTCAGAAGGTGTGTGGCTTTACACACTGACCCTTAGGGAGCTCTGTTGGTTTGCAGCTATTGGCTGCTTAACAGTCCAGACTGTTATGCTCTTAATATGTTTATTTGGATTTCTGGAACAAATGGGAATATCTAGGAATTCCCATAGCCTTTGAAAAAAAAAAATAGGTTTAATTTATTTCAGTAAGCTAACAAAGGCAATCCTTTTTCAAATACAGAATTTGTTTGCTTTCAGTAATGCAGATGATGTTTTTTCCCAACAGTTTCCAGAGTAAGTGAACAGTTTGCTGTGGGAGTCAACAGGCCATTAATGAGCAGACTGAGGGAGCAGTGGGTGCCTTTCAGGGAACTACATGCTTTTAACTTGTTCTCTTTGGCGTCAGGGAGTATCCTTGAAGCAGTGGTTTTATGCCCTGTCTCTGCTGGTTCTAGCACTTCTCTGACCCTTTGTGAGGCTTTGTGATCCAGAGCACAAAGTTGCCAACTTGCTGTAGTGAAACAGCTCTGTTGGAAGGAATGCGGGAGGAGGTGGGAATGCCTCAGCGTGTAGGTAGAGACCTGTCCTGTGCAGCCATCTGGAAATGCTCTCTGTGATGAAAGAATCATCTGTTAGGTGCTGAAGTAGCAGTTCTGGTCACTCTTGTCAGCAGAGAAACCAGGGACTCCTGGTGTTTGCAGCAATAGGTCGGTGCTCAGTGTGGCTGTGATGGGAGCATTCTGTAGGTCTCTCTGTAGCACCGTTGGTGTGGTGTTGAATACCTGTTCCTGTTAATTCTGGGGTTTTGTGCTGCATGAATGAATTCAAATATCACTTTTACAGATAGAAAAATTTCCAGTTTTTTTCCTTTTGAATCATTTGAATTCTTATTCTTTATGTGTAGAAATTGTTCCAATACATAATTGTTACCCATAGTGTAAACTATGAATATGGTCATATTGTAACTTCTTTATAATAAAAAAAAAATAATCTTTGGTACCTTTGTAACTTTCTGTAGAAAAGAATGACTTTTAAAGATTTCAACCAAGAATAAAGATAGACGATTCAGACTTGAAATTGCATATTTGCAGTGTTTTTAAGTCAGTACTTCCAGCTTGTATTTTTCTAATGAAAATCTCTGATAAAAATGTATTACTCTCTTGCAGACTTGCAGGGTGATGGTTGATAGAGAACTACTTAAATGGGAAAATCCTAAACTCCCATACCCCATAAAAATGGACATTTTATGTTTGTTTTCTTAATAGAAATAAAAGGAGGAGTAAAGGGAAGATACCATGCATCTGTCAATAAGCAGATGAAAGACTTGATTTTTATTTCTGTTTTTATTTAGTTCTATGTTTAAATGCTTTGCTGACTGAATGGTATTAAAATAACTTTCTTTAGAGGGAGAGATTTACACTCCCTTCTTTATCCACAAAACATCTTGCATCCTTTAGCTGTAAGAAGGCATCAAAAATAGGAATAAAGAGGTGCAGGACCTATTGAAATATTACTGTAATTGTGAAATAACAAATAGAAAGGCATTTTCTCTCGTGACTAGTTATTCAACTTCAGTAGCACACTCACAAAATACCAATATCTGTTTATTATGATGGCTTTTCTACCTTAGAGATGTTTCCTTGGCGCTCTTGCTATTAAGTTGTTTAAGTCATTGTTGGACATTAATAAATCTCTTCTTCTCAGCCTCTGTTTAACTTGATCAAAACTCAGGTGGAAAACTCAGTCTCTACTTTCAGGAAGATTATCCTTAACAGTTTGTATGTTGTTTTAGCCATAGGTTTTTGGGTAAAAACCACCTCCTCCTATAGTTTTACTGTATCTTATTTCCTAGATCTTATACCTTAAAAGTACTTGAAGACATGCTTTGAGTTTCTATAACATGATCAGGCAGACAACATTCTTGTTGCTTTTTCTCTCAGTGATCTCTCAGTCTTTGTCTTGCATCAGATGAAACCTGTCTTTCATCCTCTTCCAATTTATTCAGACTTCCTTTTGCTACGTGGCAGAGTTTCTAGAATGTGATTGTATAGTTTGTTTTGTAAGTGTGAGTTCTTTAAGCAGCAGTGTAATGAGCTTTGTGTCCTTGTCAGCAGATATCTGCAGAGTCTGCCGGTCTGAAGGAACTCCTGAGAAACCCCTATATCATCCATGTGTGTGTACTGGCAGTATTAAATTCATTCATCAGGAGTGGTGAGTTCTGTGTCTGTAGGTTTCTCAACTTTTTTTTTCAAATTAAAATATATGGTTGTGTTTCTAAAAATGCTACTTCCAGAGTCTTCAGGTTAACTGGTATGAAAAACCCAATTTTCAGTGGAAATGTGTTAGGGGGGTTGATGTTTTTTACATGATGAGTCATTCCAATTCACAAAAAAATAGTAAGTATATATGGAAAGAAAGTACTGATAATTGTTAGTGTTTGGGACTACAGCTCTGATCATCTGCCTGCTTTCTGAAAACTAAGCAGAAAAATCAATATGTTGGGGCTTTTCCTGCTCACTTATAGTTGTGAATAAAAAGAACATGTGACCTCCCAGCAAGAACTAACAATACCCTCCTAGTTTTAGTCATTTTGAGGTGTATGTTTGATCAGGAAGTGCTAAAGTGAAAACTGTAGCTCTGGTCTATAGCACACATTCCTTTTGATGCTGTTTTAATAGCCATTCTTTCAGAAATACAACAGCTCTAAATCTTAGCTGTCTGCATCTATATGTCATGTCTTGAAGGATTTGTAAGAGCTGAGTGTCCCTAGTGGGTGTCCACAGCAGGATATCTGCTTTGATCAGTAATGTACTTAAAGAAGGTACCTTACCAATAGTGTAAGTGATGTATCTTACCTTACCTTTTTTTGCTTTTTCAAACTTCCTTCATGGCCTAAATTGATTTAATAAATATGGTAATTTAAGTCCCACCTAACAGTACCAATATTCTGATATACATTTGAAAACAGAGAATTAGTGTGTTTGCCTTGGGCAGAGAGATGCTTGTGTTAATGTGATGACTTTTTATTACAGCTTAGTTCAGTGGCTTAAACACAGCAGAAAAGAATACTGTGAATTATGTAAGCACAGATTTGCTTTCACACCAAGTAAGTATGTTTTACTGCTCTTATATTTTCAGAATTTCTTTTTCACTTAGAATGTATGATGTGATTGCATTTTCATTCAGCATGATACATCCAAACTTGTGTTTTAACTTATATATTCTTGTTTGAATTGCAGTTCTTATGCATGTTATTGCAGGCTGTGTGAAATGGTTGAATAATTGATAGTTTGTTTCTTCCATAATCTTACGTGAGACATAAAAGAAGCATTATTCTGTACCTTTTCTGACAGCCTTGGTCCCAGTATTTTGTTACCAACACTATAGTGTATGGCATGTTTTCAGCTTCATTGATAAATGCAAATGTTTGGAGGTCTGAAAGGTAAAATGAAATCACAGAAAATTTGAAGACCTGTTTTCAGTTACTTTAAAATTATGTACCTGCAACAGTACCACTTGACTTCTGTCTGTTTCAGTTCAAATGATCTTGGCAGAAAATGCAAATTATGATTGTTCCCCTTATATTTCAGTCAAGGTACAGTAACTACCCAGCATTACACTGGATTTTATGTTAGATACAACTAAATAGGTTAGGCAACTTATGGTAAAAAATTACTTTATCTTTGTATAGTTCCCAGAGGATTCTTAATCACATTTTAACTGATTGTAGTAGAAATAGCTGAGATCCTTTGTCTTGGTGGCAGGCTGGAGCACATAATTATTTAGTACTGCCAACTTACTGCTTATTGAGCAGGTAGAGTGAGTTTTATGCTACATTTGCCCCTTTACATTTACTCGTGCTGATTTATTCCTTACAACTGTTGAACTCAGTTCCTCATGTTGGAGATATGGAACTTAATTTCTTTATTGAGTATCTGTGCTGTAGGGGCTGTCTTGAGTTGGGAAGGGGGATGGTTGGAATGTTTCAGGTGTGTAGTACAATAAAAATCAAAGATCCTTTTCAGGGTAGCTGGTCTCAGAAGGATGGCATTATACTGATTCTTTGTGGAAGCCTGGCAAACCAAGAGTGTTCCCCAGTTCTGGAGCTCCCTACCAGCTAATTAGCTACTTGCATTCTGCTGCTAGGTCCTCTATAGAATTTAGAATGCAAGACCAGAAAATGGCATTTCAGTGATACATTAGTTGTTAAGAGGAAAGAACAATTTCTACTTTTATATAAAAAAATGCACAAGTGTGTAGTGTTTTCCATGGGATCTAGGAAAAAAGAGGATGAGATGTTCCACATGAAATACACTTTATACATGTGTTACTGTTAATAAGAGGAAGATTAGTCACTGCCCTTATCAAGTTAATCCTTGACTGATACAGCTGTTACCAACACTGCTGGTAATGTAGTTGCAGGTTACAGACCCCCTCAGAAAGCGTATGTGAGTTACTGTGGCTTAACAAGTTACTTTTTGTCCTAGGAGGTTTGAAATTGGTAATAAAAAAAAAAAAGTGAACCTCTTTCTTCCCCGTGCAATAGAGTCCTTCCTACACATTCAGCCTCTAGGAGAGTTCTGCTTCTCCTCATGTCACACACTTGCCACTCCCCTGACTGAACAGCCTCAGCTGATAATGTTTTCTACTTGGCTTTCCACACTGCAGCCTGCTTTTTTCCTGCCAGACTGCACACAGTGGCAGCCCATGTCAGGTATACCCTGCAGAGATTCCTCCTGCCCTCTTCCCAATGTGTCTTCTTTCGTTGTTTCCGTTGCACCCAGCACCTGGGCGGTTACAATTTCCTTAGTTTGTATTATCCCTCTTTCTTCAGAAGATAGCGCAGCTTTCCATTCTGGAAGCTGGATCTACTTGTGGGAGCTGGGAGAGGGGTCACAGGTGCTGGAGAGAGAATGATGAGGCAGAAACGGGATTGATGTCTATGCCAGTCATTGTGAGCACAGTTGGGTCTGGCCTATAACCGTGCCAGGTGTAATGCACTTCCAGATAAGTTAATTCACCATGGCATGTGATCAAATCAATGCATGTGCATAATTAATATCTGTGCTGCTACAGACAGGCACTAAGTTGGGAAAATTGGTAGTGCAGTAATAACTTATTACTAAGTTTGGTTTGGTAAGCTTAGTTTGCTTGTTAAGCCAGTTGCTGTCATTCTGTCAAAAATGCTTCCTTCCTAGTGTAACTTTTTATGTATGGAGTATTCATAAACTATGTAATATCTTTAGCATCCAAACTGCTAGTTGAGTTACTCTTTGGAAAGAAAGAAGCAAAGAGGAGAAGGTTCAACTTGCATCTTGCCAGGAATACAAAGGAATGGATTTTTCTTTTGAATAATAGCATCATTCTCTAAATGTGTTTAGGCATGTTTTTCAAATGGCTCGATTCTCAGATGCATGCTTTAAAGCTAAATTTTCTATGTTTTAAAATTAATTCTTTTCTGCAGTTCTTCAAGTTAAAAATAAAAAGTAGCTTTTCTATTTTTAATTATTTCAAGTTGCTTTTGCATTTTTAACTCTTTTCTTTCTGAATTCTTAAAGAGCAACTATGTTTTCTTCCCCACACGTGTTTTCCTTTGTCATCAGCAAGGATGTGCTTCTATGGATGTTACAGTGAACATTCACAAGCACTGACCCATGAAAGAAAGTGAGGCTGTATTTCCCAAGAAAATACAGTTTTCAAAACTTCTCCTTTCTGTAGAAGGCAACATTAGTATAAATATTGTCAAAAACACAATTAAGGAAGTAGGCTAACCTGATCTTTGGCTGGATATTGGGATGGGTTCAATTCTCCACTTGCTTTGCAGGTTCATTGCTGGTAAGTGGTTGATACCATATCACAAACTTAGTTAATACAAAGATTGTAAACAGAAGGAAGTCATATGGGCATTTATGATATAAATTTTTGATTTGAACATGCAAAGTTGATGATTCAAGGCCTGTAAATCACTTGGATTGACTGAGCTCCTAAGTAATGTATATGTCCTACAGTACACTGAGATTGTCTGCATTAAATACTTAATGTTGAGGCTTTTTTCAATTATTTCATTAATGTTCAATTAATTCAAGCCATGATAGTTTTTGATCATCTTAAAACCTTCCAGATGAGACTAGCTAAGCTAGCTTAATATGAAAGTGTTCATGGTCCATAAATTTTAACATAAAGAAAAAGGTGTCTCACTCTGACATAATTGTGAGATATTCAATTATATATTCATATTTGGAAGTAATTTGTGCCAAAAAGGTCACTTAATAATTCATGTTGTTTGTATGAACACTTCCAAACTTTTTGATGTTTGTGTTGAGTGACCAAATTTGTTGGGTTTAGCTGTTATCATGTAATTATGATTTTATTGAGGGATGTAAAGGGCTGATTTCTTTACCTGCTCATTTTGACAGAGTTTAACACGGTAGTCCATAGCTTCAGCATTTCTAGAAAGTATGATTTGGAAAAACAAACTTCTAAAACAAAATACTACCTGCTGGCACAGACTTCATTGTGTCTGCTGCCATCTCTGGGGTGCAGAGTATGCACACATTTGAAGTTTATAGGAATGTCATTACATGTGTTGGTTAGACCTCTGGCTTTTATGAGAAGGGGTAGAGTTTTTCTCCTGCCTTTGCAGTTTGGAGCAAAGACTCTTTGTGTCTCAAGGGTGTAAAACACAGAAACACAGAATGGTTTGAGCTGGAAGAGTCTCTTGCAGTCCAACCTAAAGAATTACTCGCAAGCCCTGTTTTACCAAACCAGTGCTTTAACCCATGAGCTATAAAATATATGTATTTTACTTATTACTTATAGTCTTATTTATTGATCAATGCACAAGGATGACTGTGGTGGCATATAAACTGCTTGCAAGTGTAATAGTAAATAGGAAATCTATGGGCAGTGGAGATTCCGTGAAGTAGGGTAAACGGCAGTTTCTAAAGGTAGCCTTGTGTTTTTCCTACCGTATTTGTGTCAGTATAATAGCAGATTTTGTAATGCCATCTGCTTTGGAGAAGTGGAATTATTTGTGTTCCTGGCAAAGTTAGGCTCCCAGGAGGGGAAGGAAGGGTGAAACAAAACTCCACCCCCTGAAAACAGCCAGCCAAACAAAAAAACACCACCCAAATTTAGTATTCACAACTTAAATACCAGTTATGCTGCATAGCTGTGACCTGAGTATCCAAAAACCTTTCTAGTAGTTTTTCCATGGCCTGTGCAGCTCAAAGAAGTCGAACTAAAGCTATGAAAAGCTCAGCCAAGGTCTGTTTCAATTTTATTCTGTAATAGGAGAAAAAAAGCTATTGTTTCAATCAAGTAGAAAGATTTTTATTTAGAGGAATTGTGATAAATAGTGCAGCAAATTGGTTTCTCCAAATTAGGAAAGATTACTGGGATAAGAATTAAGGGATGGAGGAAGGATGAGGAGCACAAATGTGTGAAAGGGAATGAAGAGAATGTATATATACTGTGGTGGCAGGAGTCTGAGTCTCAGGCCTCAAAGTGGGTAGTGGGGAGTTGATAAAAGGAGGCGGAATGTGGAGAGAAAATGGCAGTAGATGACAGACACAAGTGGGGGGATTAGATATGAAAATCACTGACAGCAAGCTTCAGTGCTGCAGTGTCCTGGCACAGCGGGGTCCCTGTCGTGCTGGGAGTTCTTGCATCTCACCCATCTGCATTTTTCTTTGTCATCATGGTATAAGGCTTCTAAGGGTAGAAGCTTTATATATTTTGAAGTGTGACAAGACACAGGAAAACCAGCATTCTTCCCCACCTCCAGCTCCTGAAATCATCAAAAATCATTACATTGTTAAAATTTGGGAGATATAGCTTGTCTTCTCTGAGTAGTAGCTACATTTTTGAATGCTAGTTGTACTGCTTCAAACTTTCCCCTAACAAATAAATCATTAATACAAAGTTAATGTGTTCCATCTAGTCCTTGTTACAGTTCCAAAGTGTTGGTCAAAATATATTTTTTGACAATTAAAAAGATCTCAATGTATCTGCTGAGTTGTCTGAGTGGTACCATAAATATTTAACAGATACACTGTATGTAAATATTCTTTTTGCACCCTTGACAAAGGTTTCTTGTCTCCTCTGGCAGAAATTTTCCAGAATGTTTGTTCAGTGTGTGCTGAGAGATCATTAGTAAGACTTCAGCTGGCATTTTTATAGTACCAAATTGTGTGCTAAATCTGTTTCTGTAGCAGGAAAATTGTATATTGGTTGACTGTCAAAATATATTTGTGTCCTGCTTTCAATTTACTGCTCTGTGTTCTCACAGGTACAATTCCCTAGTGTCACACTTTTAGTCTGTCCTTTCAAAAATCCCAGTTCCTTGCCAGCTATCTGGAATGAGGAGCTTTGAAATGTAAAGCCACTTACTATTTGTCTAAGGTTTACTTTTTTGTTGTTACGTTGTGTTTTAATATAATCCACGTGTTGTTGAAGTGCACCAGTCTGTCCCCATTTTTTGACTACTCCTGCATGTTGATGCTGCTTTTCTGTGTTCTTTGGTTCTCTTTATAATACAGAAGAACTTACAGAAATAGCCCTGGAGAGAAAAGCATTTCTCTTTTCTGTCGAGGATTCTTCACTGAGACTAGTAAAAGAATGAGTAGGAGTGTAGGTAAAGGGGATACAGGTAGGCAGCATAAAGCAGTATTTCTTAGACTCTTAAATCAAAGGATTACTCCTGACAGGGAAGGAAAACTTTTTTCTATTCTTAAAAAATTGAGTTTCCTTCTGTAGTTAGAAGTATATGAGGTTTTAAAAACTAGTCCGTTATATTAAAGTCTTCAAGTGCAGCTGTTTCCAACATAACAGACATTCAGGCAACAATGTCTTTGTGCAGCTCCCAGCTGTAGTTTGTCTTCTTTCTTCTAATCTGTTACTGCTAGTTTGCATTTCCACTTCTTGGTATCCATAGAAGTGTATAGAAACTAAGTAAATGTAATGAAATTGCTACATGTTTTCTCATTGTTTGCAAAAGAAGAAACCTGTTTTTCTTGGCTTTTGAGTAGGGATGGGCTTATGCAATATATAGGTATTGATTTTAAAAAGTTAATAAAAGTTACTATTGTGAAAATACCTGTACAAGGTGAGAGATTTGCATTGTGTTCTGTAATAGGAGTGTTCTTATTAGAAAAGTTGCATGGTATGAAACAGCTATTTGTTAAAAGTCATTATATGCCAATTTCTGTGTATGTAGATACTTAATCAGCTCCCTTCAATTTCCCTCTCTCTGTGCTGCTTTTATTCTGCTGGGGGTTTTTTGTATGTGCTGTTGGATAGCATATGGAATCTAAAATATCTAGCACAAACAAATGGACAATTTACAAAGCTGCTAATTGGTCTTGTTTTTTGTGCTCTTTCCATGAACTAGGTTTATAAATAATAGACAGAGGTGTCTTTGAGGTAGTGTTGAGTGGGATGGATACTGAATTTAGAATCTTTCTTGAGCTTATTTTGAGGCAATCAGAGTTATAGTTGATAAATAAAGCTATTAAGAAAATTTCTCTTGAGTCTAAAACTAGCATGGAGTTCATTAATTTTCCCATTCTACTGAGTAAACAATGTAACAAATTGTTTGGTTTTTATTATTGTGATTTGTTTGTTTGGAGTCATCTCTTAAGAATCTATAAAATATGCTTATTCTTCTGGTAAGCTTTTGTCAGATACAAATATTTTGACAGCACTTTTACATAAATGCTTTGTTGGAGGACAAACTGTTTCATAAGTGCCTTTTCTACAGTTTATTCCCCAGATATGCCTTCCCGGCTTCCAATCCAAGACATCTTTGCTGGACTGGTTACAAGTATTGGCACAGCAATACGATACTGGTTTCATTATACACTTGTGGCCTTTGCATGGTTGGGAGTAGTACCTCTTACTGCATGTAAGTATTAATTTGTTGTACATAGTACTCTTATACACAGGCAAATGTGCTGCTTCCTGCAGCAGAGTTTTGGGAGACCATTGTTGGTTTATAAAAAAAAAAAAAAATCGAAGACATTTCAGTTATTTTCACTCAGAAGTTCTACCTATTTGACTCTTAAGCTAGTAGTGCAATGTAGGAAGTTGTTAAAACATAGGAGAAAATGCGTGGAAGGGTTCTAAAATTCTTATTCCAACAGAACACCTCTTTTTAATGATCTTCTTTAAAATCTACATGGAAGGTTTTATTTGGTGCCATTTATTAATATTAGGATGGAAGGGCACACACTTAAATTACTGTGGTACCCAGTTTGAAATTCACTTTCCAAAGATGGAGAGAAAGAGAACTACTGATGTTTCAACAAGCTAAAAATACAGAGAAGATGGAGAAAGTTAAAAGGGATATAGTGCTCAGCCAAGGAAATGGTTGGAAGTGCACCTTTACAAACCCTAATATACCCATTGAACAAAAGAGCAGGGGGTAAGTGCATCTCCCCAGCTGGTTTCTCAGTGCTTTTATTGGTAGCTTGCACAGGCTTAGTTTGAGAATAGCACAGTACTGGCATCACCTAGTTTTCTGAAGTAGAATAAATATGCTGATATCCTGCTTCTTAAGATGACGGCAATTCTTAACACTTTGAACATATGCTTTTCAAGAATAAATACAGCTAAAATAAATACAGCTTTTTTCCATGTGGTTGTATATGGACTTGGGTTCTGTTCATTCTCTCAAAATTGATATTTTCTTCTTTGACATAGTTTAGTTGAACACCAGGTGAAACAAGGGTACCTGTGGTCCTTTTCAAGTGAGGCTATAACCAAAATCAAATTTACACTGAGCTACTGTTTGTTCACACAGGTCGTATCTACAAGTGCTTGTTTACTGGCTCTGTGAGCTCACTACTGACACTGCCATTAGATATTCTGTCAACGTAAGTACTTGAACAGTTTAGATGAAGAACTGCTTCAGTGACAGGACCCTGAAAATGGTTGTTTTGGACCTTGGTGTCCCTTTCTTCCAGTTATGCTTGTTATCTTCCACCATCTTGCCTGAGCAACTGCCAGTTACCCTTTGCATAACAAGATATGTGGCCAGCAGCATTGCAGTAGACATGATTTCACTTTGGAGTTCCCTTATTCAGGATTTTTGGAGCTGTAAAGCTGACATTATAACGTGGGCCTTGGTTAATGAAGATTGGTATTTGATGTCAAGAAAATCTATGCTGCAAAATTGCACATCATAGTTAAAAAAAATAATTTCTTACAGTTTAAATCAGATGCTGCATAGTAGAATGTTAATGAGTTGCTTATAATGTCACATTCCATTTTCTTTGTTGCATTTGTATATTTCGTATTTAATTTTATTCTATGCAGTAGGGATTGTATTTTTATCAGATTGCCTTCTGACACTTGAATTTTTAATGCCTCAATCACTATCTGCTATTGCATATTGTGTATCTTTTTGCTTTTTAAATCAGTTTTACTCAAAGAATCAGTAAATACCAAACAACTGAATTTCAGGCTGATTTTTTTTCATTATCTTGAACATGAGGAACTGAAACTCAATTTGAGTAGAATCAGTTGCACATCAAACAAATTTTGAATGAATGTTTATGCAGTTCAGCTAAGTCATCTCAACTGTGCCATTTGATATGAAATATCAGGTCATGTTATGTTTAATTAACTTTTGTAAATGGAGAGCAATGCTTGCTTTGGTCTAATACCAGTATTTTTCCTGTTATCTCTGGTGCAGATTCTGTTTTTATTTTTCTAAGAATTTGAAACAAATGACCCTGAGCACCTCTTCTGTCTGCTGTAGTCTAGGGAGAAAACAAAGGATTCAAGTATTTGTCAGATTTTAATGGCCTGTGAAAGTGTACTTGGACTTCTATTTGTTTGTCAGAGACAATTACAGTAGCTTCTTGTAATTCTGGACTTCATGTCCCCATGGTATTCACTGTGCTGTGCAGGCACAAGTGCGTGGCTGCAAGGAGAACCAGACTGATCTTCTCTGGAGACGGAAGAGTGCTATTGTGGCATGTTTCTTACTTATTTTAAAGAACGTATTGTAGTTTATTGAGCAAATTCTCTGTGGACAAGGAGTAGTGCAAGGGTGGAAATAAATGGGAGGAGGTACCTGAAGTTAGGGGTGAGGGTTGTTTTAATATGATTGAAGTGCCTCTCATTGCATGAAATCCTGATTTCAGTTGGTGGGTTGAACTTTGTTTTGCTGCCGCTTTAACGTTATGCATGATCTGATAGATCAGAATTTTTAGAGATAGAGATAATATCTGGGATAAAATAGTACTTGAAATGTAGAGAAGTTGACTGGAAACCCTGCAGTTCTGTTCTGGTTAGGGTAACTCAGCAGATAAAACACTTCAATGGACTGGATATTTTGCACCTGGCCATTTAAAAAATCATTTACTGTTTCAAACCACTTGGTTAGTGACTATTGTCACTATTTATCAGTTTTGCTTTTCTTAAGGATCATGTCTCCCAAACTACTCTTTAAAATTTTCTTCATATTTGGTCAGATCCTGTTTCACAGGAATATTTGTTACAGTAGTAATTTCACAAACCAAATCAGAGGGAAAGAAAACCTTTTCCAAATCAGTGTGTATTGTGGCAACTTAAACCATTTGTATGCAGGTACATACAGCCTTCCTAAAATAGACTTTCTTTGAACAGATTTTTTTGAGGTTAAATGAAAATTACTTCTAGATACTTTCTTCACCTAGACATATGAATTCAGCTTTTTGCACTAATACCATGTTATTTGTTATTTTGGACTAGAAGAATCTCTTTGTGATAGTTAACAGTGGCTAAGTTTAGTCTCAGTAACAAAATATTTTTGTCATTAATGCTTTTTTTTTTTTTCTTTAACAGGGAGAACTTACTGGCTGACTGTTTGCAGGGCTGTTTTGTGGTAACATGCACTCTATGTGCATTTATCAGCCTTGTTTGGTTACGTGAACAGATTGTCCATGGAGGAGCACCACAGTGGTTGGAACAAAATCAACAACAGCCACTCAATGGTGTTGGTCAACAAAATGAGGTAAAACTAAGTTGCTCAGTAATTCACGATAAATTTAGAAAATGTGTTTTTGTGAATAAATACATTTTCAGACCCCAAGGTGATGTTATTTTCTGGCAGGATATCCTTATTTCTTAGCAGAACATGTGTTGCTATACACACCTAGTGACGCCTCCGCTGAGTTTAAGTTGATTTTATTGTGTAACATTATGTAGAGTCTTGCATTTCTATTTTGTATATATAAAGCTGAATTCTCAGGCACAGCCAATGAAGATGCAGCTTGCTTTTGTTTTGTCTTTTTCGTAAGTATTTCAGTAGTTCATGGGGTAACAATTCACTGTTGTCAAAGCGGTGGTTTCAATAAAACTTCCAACTGAAGCTGGAGCTTCTCTGCCTTCCCCCCAGCCCCAACACACACGTGCACCCCTTTAGTGCTTACAAGAGCCTCACAGGTGAGAGAAAAGATGATATGAGCAATATGTGCATAGGGGAGAAATAATTCAAAATTTTGTCTTCTTTTGTAGTAAATGTCAGTTTTTTGAAGACAGAGGTAGAGATTCTCATTTCGGTATCTGACTTGGGTTGGCTCTTTCTAACATAATGATAGTTTTCATAAGATGAAGATAATTCTCCTCTGAGCACCCGTGAGACCACATCTGAAGTGCTATATCCAATACTAGGCTCCTCCACTACAAGAGAGCCATGGACATACTGGAATGAGTGCAGTGAGATCCAACAAAAATTATGAAAGGACTGGAACATCTGACATATGATAAGGGGCTGAGAGAGTTGGACTTGTTCAGCCTCGAGATGAGAAGGCTCAGGGTGGACTTTATCAGTCAAATGAAACGATGTAAAGAAGACAGAGACAGAGCTGTTTAGGTAGTAGAGGACAGCAGGCAGTAGGCTCAAATTAAATTATAGGAAATTCCACTTAAAGAAAATAAAAGGATGCAAGTTTTGTTTTCTTGATTGGTTTTTAAACTTTGTGTGATCAGCTATTGAAACAGGTGACTCAGAGAGGTTGTAAAGTTTCCATCTCTGGAGTTACACAAGTCAAGTGGAAACAGCACTGAGCAACCTGCTTTGAATAGCTGGGTTGTCTGTATAATCTCTAGAGGCCCTTTTGTACCTCAGCTACTCTGTGAAGAAATCTAGATATTTATTTTCCTGGTTTTAAAGGTTTAATGGTCCCAAACGTCATGCTTATCTAAAAATATATTCTTACTATTTTATTAATATATTATTTTTTCAATACCATTCAGCTTCAGATATATATATATACAGGATAAAAGTACGGAAATAGATCGATCAGTTTAACTGAATATTAAATCCCTTTCCTGCAGGCTCAGGCTGTTGTAAATGGAGGTGTTGAAAATGCTGTGCTTGACCAACCTGCTAACCCAGCTGCCGAGAATGTGGTTGTAGGTGAGAACCCTGAAATTCAAGAAGAACAAGTAGATGAAGAGGAAGAAGATAATGAAGATGAAGAAGATGCTGTAGTAGAAGATGCAGCAGATGCAAACAATGGAGCACAAGGTAACAGGTGACTCAAGACAGTAAAGTTCTCGTTCTTATTAAGTACAAATTAAACCATTGGGTAGAGAGCTGTCTTAATTCAAGGAAGCTGTGTAAATTCCCACTTCAGCTTCCTTGTTTTTGCAAATTTCATGTGTTTTGGGTGCCTGAAGCACTTGCTTGCTGAAAAGCTATCAGCAGTTTTAAGATGAATATTGTGCACTAAAGTCTTCTTGTTCATTTAACATGTAGCATGGAGTGGTTATACGTTGAGTGAGTCTAACAGCTGTAAAAATGGCCTTTGTCTCCTCAGATGACATGAACTGGAATGCTTTGGAATGGGATCGAGCAGCAGAAGAGCTTACTTGGGAACGAGTGAGTAAGAATCACTTACTTGATTTTAATGATTCAGACTCATACTTGAAATTGTTTGCAGTCTTGCTGTGTTTTTAAAATGCATTTGGGGTAGATTTGGATATCATCTCAGTAAGACACTTAAGTGACTTAGGAAAGTTACTGTATCAAAAACAAAAGTTTAAACAAAAATGTCATATTACTTGTTAACTATCAAAATACTTTCTTTGATTTCAAATATAGTAGGAGCTCAAAATGTGTTTTAGTACAGACTTCTGAAATCTTTGGCTTGGTCAGGTTTAGAAATGACTTGCAGCTTGCTTTGGGGATGCTGCGCCAGATTAGGAGTGCACAGTTGTGTTACATAGGGTTTAATACTTGATTTTTTGTATTTGTGAAAGCAGTAGACTAAAGAAGTGAAATTGAAACTTTGGATAATTTGCAGAAAACTAATGTGTTTCTTTAAAAATAATGAAGCTTTTTAATGTAGCGTAGCTTGTGTTTTGTTTATGGATCGTGAATTCAGTAATTAGAGCATGAGATGCATTTATGCTGTAGTCATAGAGTAGTGTAGAGACTCAAGAACTAGGTTTTTGTAGCTGGTCTAGAAGTAGCCAGCATCTGAATTCAAAGCTCATGACATGCAGCAAAACCTGCCTGGAGGGAGATACAGCAGCTTCATCTGATTTACCTGTGTCACCAATGCCTGTGGCTGGCAGACGTAACACTACTCACTATATTCATAGGCTGTAGTGTAGTTGTTGCCTCGATTGCAGGGTAGTAGCAATACAGTTTTCAGGCATTTGGTATTAAAACTGGGGTATGCTTTTCTGTTATTTCATCTTGTGAAAGTAGCATGCACGTTTTCTGAATTTTGAAAAATATTTGCATCTTGGTTTACTTCGTAAAATATGTGTAACTCTCGTATCTTGGAACTTAGTGCAAAGTCCTCGCACAAAAGAGCCTTGAGCCTGGAACTTTACAGCAGTAACTATGGAGTAGGAGTGTCTGGATTGAAATAGTAAGATACCCTTGAAGTGGGAGGAAAGAAGTTATTGTTGTTTTAATAGATCCTTTATTTTTGGCTGTTCTGTGGACGCTTCCCAGAGCAGCTTTGATGAGTAAGGAAGGATTTGTTTCCTGTCTTTCCTAGCTGTAAAACATCTCTGTTCTAAACTTTACAGTGTAGCAAATTATCCCATTACTAGTTGCTTTTATGCATCAAAGGAAAAAAACTAGCTTACTTTATTCAGTGCAACATAAACTGAAACTTTGCAACAGGAAAGCAAGAAAAAATTTGTTCTTGTATTTTGATATTGAGTTGACTGAACATGTATTTAAACAGCAGCACAATCACTAAAATATTTTGTAAATACAAAATCTTTGTCAGAGTTTTCAAAGTATTGGAGAGAAATTGCCTGTAAATTTATCAATTCTATGTTTGCTTTGAAGTATATAAATACATATGTATTAAGATACCCCACATGTATATCACTGCTTTTGACCAACTGAATTTACTGTGTTGAGTGAGAACTCAGTTTCTGTCTTTGTCTCTATGAACTTTTGTCCTGGTTCTGTTGGTTGAAGAATTCAACTTATTTCTGACAAATAAGTAAAATTAACTTTGTCTTCACAGATGCTTGGACTTGATGGATCTCTGGTTTTTCTGGTAAGTGCAATCCTGCATTTCAAGAATTTCTACAGAAGCCATTTTTTAACTGCATGTATTTTTGAAAAGTACGTTGTATTTGAAGTCTCTATTTTCATATTATTTAGTTCTTTAAAGAAGGTTTCACATGATGTCATCTTTAAGCAAATGGGGGTTTTTAGGTGTTTCTCAGAGTAGAGTTGTTTGTATGTGTAATTTTTTAAGACACATAACTTTGGATCACATACTCTTCTGTAAATAAAAACTAGACCCTTCTAAAAATCATACTCTGAAAATAGTTATCTCTTCTAATCTTACATTTTACTCTTTATGTTACAATTGAAATAATGTTCTCCTTAAGACATCTTATTTGCCCTAATACCACCAGAGCATCACTAGGGAGTTTTTAGAGTAGACTAGATTTTAAAGTCTTAAGATCTTCAGTTATGTTTCTTCACTCTGTTTTTTCATCAGTGTCTCATATTTTAATGTAAAGTCTTAGGCTTACAATTATGTTATTCGTGATTGACCTTAAATATTAATACCAAAAGAAGTAAAACTCTGGTGTACTTATGGCTTAGGTCACATCTTAGCTAAAACTAATACTAAAAAAGAGAGACACGCTGTCATTTCCAGAGTCAGAGCCATCAGTTTTGTTAATGCATTTGTTGCGATAATTGTTAATAGTTCAAATGAACGTTTTCTCATTTATGAAAAAAAATATCAAGACAGGTTTTATGTAATTCTTTTTAAAGGTGGAACTATATGTATTGATTTTAAAATAGGAGATAATTTTTACAAAAGAAGAGTTTTAAAGCAAATGTAAGTGTGCATATCTAGATAAATGTCCATGACTGTAAACAGGTGCTTTCATAATCTGTCCTGCATGATTTGGTCTTTGTGTTAGAGCAGATTTCTTGGCTCTAACATGAGATGTGCGAGTTCTGGTATTAAGAGGCAGTTGAAATAAGAAGTTTAGATACAAAAGTTAAGTCGCTTATTTAAATGACTGATATTTATGTACTGTTTTCTTGTCATCTTCCTTCCTCTTTCCCCAATATTCCTTGCAGGAACATGTCTTTTGGGTGGTGTCTTTAAATACATTGTTCATACTTGTTTTTGGTAAGTATTCTTTGCTCTTAGGTTTTAAATAGACCCTTTGTGAAGTGTAATGCAGGTTAATTTTAAGGCTGTGACACCTAAAAATGGAACCACAAATGAACTAGGAATGTGAAAATTAAATGTTTTTATATATAATATATATTTTAATATATATAATATATATTTATATAGTTTTCTAGTTTTGTAATTTAGGGAATCTACCCAAAGCTTAATTATGTCAATCAAAGCACAGAAAATAATATTTGTTTGTAATATTGTTAAACTAAAGGAGGAGTCTCACAGAATTTAATCTATCAGCAAAGGCAGTAGTTTGAAGAATGGCTCCTCCTTACTGTTTTCACTTTTTAGTTGAATTGTTTTCAAGAACCCATTTTTAGAGGGAAGGAGGTGCACAAGGATGAAGCTGACTACATAGAGTTGTCAAATATGCTTCCATTTTGTGTCCAAAATTGCTGTAGAGCAACTTTCCATAGTTCATACAGCTTAGACTGACTGAATGAATCAGCAGATCAAAAGAAAATAAAAATCAGTGTCTTGTGTAAGTTAATTCACAAGAAACTATAATTGTTTTAATGAGAGTTGGAAAATACTTGAATTATTTCTTTCTGAGAATTATGATATTTTAATCTATAGTTATCAGACGTTAATTGGGGCTTTTCAGCTGTTACAAAATATAGGCTTTTTTAGTAAGTAGGTAATAACCATGAAATTTCTAAGTCATAGATTAAAATTCAATAATAAATGTGTAATAATAACAATTAATGAGGTTGTTGTATAGACATGCTGTCAGTAGCTCTAAGTGCGCTTTGCCAAATGGCAAACTCATATATAGAGAAGAGAAGAAAATTACTCTCCCAAACAAGCAGGAGGTCTGGGAATTTAATATGTGCCTCTCAAGCCTATTTTTAGTATCTTTCCCATTAAGTAATACTGCTTAATTTACAACTGTCAAATCTCTAGTTATTTGCAATTACAGTACTGGTGAGTTCAAATGTCACAGGAGGTACTTTCTAGAAGATAGAAGGAAAGCGTTCGGAACCTTAATTACTGGTCCAGAAATTCTCCTTGGACAAATCAATTCATTTCAACTTAATTAATATTTTCTATAGCTCATCTTAATTCTCACAGAGGAGTTTGTACTCCTTTATGCTTTTTTTCTTTAAAGGGATCTATGAGAAATTCACTTTTAAATAAAGTTATTTAAAACCCATGATAAACTGTTCACTATATTCTCATAAAATACTGTCAAAAAATACAACTTCTGAGTCATTAGTCTGATATATATAGGAGTTGTGTGACCTTTTTCATCCCACTTTTCTTTCACTTGTTCTTGTAGGCCAGGGAGAGCTCATGTCCTCCCTTTATCTTATTTATCTTAATTTTTGCTCTTCCTAATAACTGCTGTTTTCTCTGAAAGGGACATAAATTAAAACTTTCTGATCATAGATTAAGGTAGTATGTGTCCTGCTAAATATTTTCCTAATTGTTTTTTGTTGTTGGTTTTGTTTGTTTGTTTTTTACATATTAGTCATATGGTATTGAAGAG
Organism: Serilophus lunatus; assembly: GCA_013399895.1. Classification (NCBI taxonomy): domain Eukaryota; kingdom Metazoa; phylum Chordata; class Aves; order Passeriformes; family Eurylaimidae; genus Serilophus; species Serilophus lunatus. Next base: position 500,862 of record VXBA01005866.1, on the reverse strand, counting down.
GAGAGAAAAAATCATCAGACATCCCGTTTAAGGGAATGTTTAGTCTACAGTAGTTCCCAGAGTGGATTATCATGATGTAGTGAAGGCAACATAGGTGAAAATAAAAGCTTGCCATCCCTGAAGCCCCTCTCCTATGTATTGATTCCCTCTGCTCCTGTAAAAAAATAGGTATTGGTACTTCATAGCTTGGTTAGAAGACCACAGAGCAAACTAAAATAACTGCTTGATCCTATTTCAAATACACAAGTGTCCAAAAATGTGGAAAATGCTGTGTTTTTAATGCATTCCCACTGAAACCTCAGTATTGTGAAGAGAGTTCTCAGGAACAGTGACAGTCCTCAGTACATGAATTCAAAGTAAAAGTTGCTCCTCATCCCTTCACTAGAATGTCATCTCTTTCCCCCTTCCTCTTTCCATTGCAAATTTCTGCAGGGCTTGTGTTTTTCATGGTATTTTTAAGAATTAAAGCAGCAGAACTGAAGCCTTGCTAAAGCAAGTCCCATCTGACCACAGGGATGTAAAATGGCTGCTTAAGTCTTTTAATACATGGGAAACAACGAATATATAGAACTGGTTCTTAGAGCAGTCTGAGACAGATACCAGCTTAGGACACAAGATTCATAAATTAAATTAATTTGTGCACTGCAAGAAGAACCAAGAAGGAAAAGACTGCCCTCTTATTCTGTGTAGCTTTGTATTGCTTGTAGTCTTTCAGTGCAAATTGTGATCTGATTTTCAGTGTTTGTCAAATGATAAAAATCTAACACTTGCAAATATCTATAAGTAATTTTTTTTTTCTTGTTTTCATAAAATTGATGAGAAGTAGAATTATTACCATGTTACTATATACATCCTGCAAATGAGGCTCCATTTAGCAGTTTTTGTAGCCTTGTTTTCTTCTTTCTCCTTACATTTTACAGCATTTTGTCCATACCACATTGGTCACTTCTCCATTGTTGGCCTGGGCTTTGAGGAATATGTGAGTACTGTTCTATAATTCCAAAATGAAAAAAACCCTGCCATTATTTATTTAATCACCATATTCTTGTAGCATCTTTCCACTTTTATTTGTGATTGCCAAAGTAACTTGGAGTATGTCTCATTATTAGTCCTTAAACCTTTTTGAATCTATGATTAAACATATCTCATTCTTTCCCACTTCCTTTACTATTTACATTTCAAGTGAAGTTTCCTACTTTTATAAAAAATGTGCATCTCTTGGGTTTTTGAGCACCCTCTTCTTTCTTGTGTGCATTTTTAATTTGTGTACTGAGTAATTTTCATAGTGGATGATAATAGGTAGGGGAAGTGAGGTAATGCAAAGTGACACTTCTTGTTTCATAACTTAGGGAACAAATATGTAACAACTAGAGAAACTTGTCATTCTTCTTGAATATTTGACACAGAGAATTTGGCTTTATTACATAAAAAAGAGCTGTAATCTTTTAAGAGACTGATGAACTTTCCCCTTTTCCCCCCTCTTTCCTGCAGGTTCAAGCATCTCATTTTGAAGGCCTGATTACAACTATAGTCGGATATGTTCTGCTAGCAGTGACTCTAATTGTTTGTCATGTATCCTTTTGTCAGTAGTTACCTGGTTCAGGTTTACATATAAATAATGGCTGTGATTTGATGAGGCACAGACATGATGAAGGTGCAATTAACATTTTGCTCTGCTGTTTTGGTCAAATTAGAAGGTCTCTGCTCTCTTAGAAATTTAAAAGTTGTTAGTGTGACTGCATTCTTCAAAATACTTGCACATGTTTACCACCAGAGTCAAAGTCTTTTATGTTTGCTTGAAGGCCTTCAACTGATTTTTGAAAGTCTGTCTGAGAAGATGAGTGTAGTATCATTTTTTTGCTCACTATTCTTACACTACTGCTGCGTACTATGCAGTCGCAGTAGAGATGGGATTATGAAAATACATGGAGTATGAAGGGAAATTTATTGAAATATTTTTTTATCCTGCCAGATCTTTAGAGTACAAATTATTTTAGTTTCTCTTTTATGTTCCTGAACTACTAAGGGTTTGCAGCAACAATTTCTTTCATGTGATAACCCTCATTATTACAGAGAAAATTAAGTCCTGAAAGCTGGAAGGATTTATTTGGTTGCAAGTAAGAAGTCTGCATTCTGGCTGCATTGTTTTACACCAACTTCAATTTGAGAGAATACAAATAGAGAATAGTCTGTTCAAGTTCTCTGTTTGAGAGTAAACAAAGTTAACATCAACTTCACACATCACTACACCAATGTGTGGTGCAAATGTGGTAAAACAGTTGATTGGTATGTGAGTTTTGCCTCCTAAAAAAAACCCCAAAGTGTAATACACATCTAGCTTTTCTTGGAAAAGGTGAGAATTTGTTTCAGGCTGCGTGGAAAGGAAAGCTACTATTTAAAGGAGGTCTTCAGTTTTGAAACTTGCTTATTCACAATAGATGTTTTCAAAAGAAGCTGTTTATTTCTTGAGAGAACTTTTGGATGCTTAATTTAAGAAGAGGTGTTACCCAGCACACCAGATCGTGACTTCAGTCACAAACAACTTTGAAATACAACCCTATTTCACTTTGATCTTTTATAAAATTTCCTGTTGTTAAAAGCAACGCAAAATACAGTGTTTCATATTAATTGAACTTTTACAAAATATTTTTCAGTGTTATTTTCTTGACAAAAGCATTCAGGGTTTGGCAGCACTTGTTAAGTTCCAGCGATCACGTCGTTTATTAGGAGTTTGCTATATTGTTGTCAAGGTAATCCTAATTCTTCGTGTGGGGCAAAATAGCCTCTCATTCTAAGCTTGCATTATCATTTTTCTTGGCAATTTTTGTTAAACTAGTGAGATGTTCCTTTCTCTCTTTTCCTAAAGGTTTCCTTGTTAGTGGTGGTTGAAATTGGTGTGTTTCCTCTCATCTGTGGCTGGTGGCTAGATATATGTTCCTTGGTAAGAATGGAAATTAATGGGATACAACTTTTTTTAACACTGTTTATATTTGAAGCAAAAAAAAAAAAAAATTCTGATGAGGAGAGAAGTGTTAATCTGAGTTTGACAGCACTCTTCTATTTTTATAAACATCTTTTCCAGAAAGAAAAGAGGTTTTAGGTACTGCCTAATGCTAATTTTGTTTTTCTTTATGTTACTAAGTAGAAATTAATGTGATGTTACTAAAATAATAAGATCCTAATCTTTTTTACGGCAGTTACAAGACCACTGTGGGTAATGAGCTTACTTGTAGGCAAACTTGTATACTGAATAAAGATCTTTATGTAGCCATCTTATATGAAATGTCAATGACTTCTTATTTTAAGTTGTCAAGTCCGTTTCTGTTTTGAACAAGATACATGCTGTGTTTGTTTGGAATTAAGAAGGACAGATTTTCTGTCTTGAAAAAAATCGAGTGATTAATTTCAAACCGAGAAAATTAATTTCTTCCAGCCGTGGTACAAATAGAATTTTACTTAAAGGAATAAGTGTTTGCTTCCATCACAGTACCACTTTGTTTGAACTGGTGTAGGGTCTGTTAGTGTTTGACTTCTTTCTATCTGAAGAAATAAATTGATCTGTATTTACTGTTCTTATCATAAATTATTCCCTTTTTTTTTCTCTCAAATTAAACACTATAATTATTTATGTGTTAATGTGAGGCAGACATTTAAATTATGGTTAGTAGTGTATATGAATTAGGGTAAACTAAATAAGTTATTGTGGATGTTTGCCCAACTTCATTCAGATTTGTTTGTTACATACCTTGTAGGAGATGTTTGATGCCACTCTGAAAGACAGAGAATTGAGCTTTCAGTCTGCCCCAGGTACCACAATGTTTCTGCACTGGTTAGTTGGAATGGTTTACGTCTTCTACTTTGCATCCTTCATTCTTTTACTGAGAGAGGTAAGTCTGTAAGAACAAGATTGGTCTGTAACATATATGGGGCTTGCATGTTGAACTGTTAAATCTTTTGCCTGTGCATAGTGCTGCTACCATGTTTTGTGTGTGTGTTGGATTTCAGCCTTTTGTAAAAAGGGCCCTGCTGGTACCTACTGCAGTGGAAAAATTATTATTTAACATATATTTTTCTTAGAGATTTTTTAGTGTGTAGAGTCCTTAAACCTGAGTGTTACCTTCAAATTAAACTAAATAAGTTTTAATTGTTTAAGATTGTATTGATTAACACTTGAAAATTAAGCTTGTATTTGGTTATTTGTTCTCTGCTTCTCTATGATAATACTTTCCTTGTTCTAGTTCTGTGCCATTTTGCTGAATCTTGTTCAACAAATACCCCTATTATGTTAAAACCTATCTGCAGCAGCAGTGTCACTCAAAATGAAAAAAGGAGAATACAAAGATTATTTTCTCTTCATATATTGTTTTCTATTTCCTACTTCAGGTATTGAGACCTGGTGTCTTATGGTTTCTCAGGAATTTGAATGATCCAGACTTCAATCCTGTGCAGGAAATGATTCACTTGCCCATCTATAGACATCTCAGGAGGTTTATCCTATCAGTGGTAAGGACTTTTGTCAAAGATTTCTTTGGAAATATTTATTTGAAAAGAATATTTCCTATGTCAGCTCGTGGATACAGTACTGTATATTTAAGGAAGAACATTTTCACCATGAAGGTGAATTGATACTGGAACAGTTTGTTAGCTTCTTTTGATACTCAAAACTTAACTGGGTAAGATTCTGAGCAACCTGATGTAACTGGATCTGCTCAGAGCAGGTGATTGAGGTGGGTTAGTTGGACTCTAGAGGTCCCTTCTAAAACAAATTTTTCTGTCATATCTTCTTATGCAAAATCACAGCAAATGTTTGTATTCTGTCAACAAATGTTTGTTATTATGGTTATCATGAATCATGTAACTCTTTCATGTTGCCCTCAGTTATTGCAGCAAACACTGTGTGTCCAGTTCAGCTAAAATAGTGTGTCAGGGGAGAGTAATTTTCTAGTTCCATTTTGAATTGCATTCTGCTGATCTAGCCAATGGTGTCTGTTTCCTGATTTATCATAGTAAGATATTGAAAACAATGAAAACTTTTCCCCTTTGCTTATTTGTGTGAAGTTTGCCAAGTGTGCAGTAAGGGAAGGGTCTCAGATCAGCTTTGACATAAATGTCATGTCAACTGTGAAAACTGACACACCAGAAACATTCTTTGATGTACTGTATTATTACACCTGAGATGCTTGGAGCAGTGAAAGCTCAGAGGTGTTAGTTCTGTTAGAGAACCCTTCGGTACCTGAGAGGAGCTGACCTGCCCGCCCTTCAGAGCACTTTCTTCTTAGGCAGTCATAATTGTTCAGCTTCCTGAAACTTCGTGTCACAAAAGGCAGCAGAAATACAAGCAAAGATCCACCTTTTACTAATGATCTGAGACATGCTCTCACACTGTGCTGGAACTGGCAGTTATTTAAACTTCAACTTTTGATTTGCTTTGCTAATTAATTCAGAACTTCTACTAGCCTCATGTTAGAATATGGGACCCAGAATGGTAATCATTTACACCTTATGATTCCAAAGAATAAGTCACATCTTTCAAGTTCTGTTTCTTTCTTAATGTTTTTAAGAAATGTCTTCTGTAGAACATAAAATATTAATTTTCAAGAATAATAGGATTTAATTTTTATACATAGGTAAACACAATTCTTCTTAAATTTTTAGTCTCTTAGTGATATATTTATATGAAAGGTAAGGATGTGTTTAAAAGGTAGTTGATTTTTCATCTAGTTTCTTAAGAAACCAGGATTTATAAAAATGCATGATCTTCGTGTACTTGATCTCCCCTATTTAAATTTTGGTCTTTCAGTCAATTTAAAATGTGAGAAAATAGAAACTGAAAGCTCTTCTGTTGCTTCAGCAAGTTGCTTGAAAAGTCGACCACTTAGAAAAGAGAGGAATACAAAATGGATAATCCTGGTATTGAGGAAAAGAGAAGAAATAACTGTCTGGCATGGCTCTAATTGTCAGCAGACCAGTCAGTGCTTATTCAGTCACAGTTCCTGTTTGGCGAGGGTGCTGTAGTGTTCTGGTCTGCCTGGGATGGAGTTGGATTTTCTTCACAGTGCCACATGTCCTGCACTTGGAATTAGCAGCTGAAACGCTATTGGTTACACAGGCCTGTTGGCTGTGGCTGGACAGTGCTTACAAAACATCGAGGGTTTTTTCTCTTTCCTGCTCTGCCCTGCTCCCTCACCCCTCCAGTAAATAAGCTATGGGTTGGGAGGAGGGTATACCTGGAACAGCTGACCCAAACTGACCAAAGGGATTCCACGTGACATCATGCTCAGCAGTAACAGCTGTGGGAAAGGAGGAAGGGGGAAAGTTCGTGGTTATGGTGGTTACCTTCCTGACTTCCCAGGAAGCTGATGATGATAAGTAGGGACTGAATTCCTCTTATTGTTTTGCTTGTGCACACAGATTTTGCCTTCTTGTTAAATCTTGTTAAACTGTCAGTATCTCAATCTTGCCTTCATCTGTTTTGCCTCACCCTTCAGGTGGAGAGGGGAATGAGTTGTCGGCTGAGCAGGTATTGGGCTGTTAGCCAGGACTAACCCACCATACAGGGAACATGTCAGAGGGATGGGAGGGAAACTACATTTAGTTGTTTCTGGTATTTGCACTAACTTTGCATTCTTGTTGCAGATTGTCTTTGGATCAATTGTACTGCTCATGCTCTGGCTTCCTATACGCATCATTAAGTATCTCCTGCCTAACTTTCTTCCATATAATGTTATGCTCTATAGGTAAGTATTTATTTTTTAAAAGATGAGTTTTTTCAGTCTTCCTGTGTCTAGAAAAAGTATGTTTGTGCTCTTTGAGCATTAATGTAGCTTTTTTTGCTGTGTTATTTTGCTTTCAATTAATTTCAGCTTCGTTGTTGTAGGGAAGTTAAAAAGTAAAGGACATGGCTACATCATACAGTTTGTCAAGTGGAAAGTGCTGAGAAAAATAAAAGGCATTTTGTATTACTTCTGTAATGATAACTATTTGGGAGTTTGTGTCCTCAAAATACTTAGCCTTTCAAGTTTTTGGTAGTGAAGTTGTTTTCATGTTTGGTTTTTTAACACACTCGATTCATTTCTTTTTAATGATAGAAGTTTCTTCCTGTTTCTAAATAGTAATTGAAACACCAGTGATAGAAGCAAATAGAAGAGCAAATCCTATTCTCAGATATAATCTTTCTCAATGGTTTTTCTTAAATTTCCTACACACCTAAGTGCCTGAACACTCATCAACATCTAATCTCTTCCCAAGGTAGTAAATGAGGAAAAATATCTGCAAAAAACCAAGACCTATTTGTCTTGGCGTCCAATATGTTTTTGTATTGTGCCAGTTTTAATAGGATTCAGTGTAAAATATTCCTATCAGAATGTTCCTTGTGTTTGACTTCCTGCTCTTCCTGTTGTTTCTAGTGATGCTCCAGTAAGTGAACTTTCCTTAGAGCTCCTTTTGCTTCAAGTGGTGCTTCCAGCTTTGCTAGAGCAGGGACATACAAGACAGTGGTTGAAAGGTCTTGTACGAGCATGGACTGTTACTGCTGGATACTTGCTGTAAGTACAGAAATACAAAATCAGCTACAACTGTTGTGTCCATTTTGGCCTTTAAACATGAAAGCTGCATGCTTCCAAAGAAAGTTATCCCAACAAGTAGCTTTGATAGCTCTTTTACAGATAAGTACTGAAAAACTTCTATAGTGATTTCTTTGTTCTAAGCAGTAGCTGTGCCTTCTTCTGGACTAGTCTTTGACAAGTCGTTCTTTTGATACATCATTACAGCGTTTGTTTAGTGAAAAAACCCCATAAAAGTATGACTAACATCTCGTTAACTTCCTATTATATGAAAAGAATAAAGGAATAAGTGTCAGCAGAGTATTTCCATGAGTCATCGAAATAAATTTCGTGTGCACTTCTTGCATTCCTTACTGGAAGAAGGAAAAAAGGAAAAGAAAAATCATTTAGGACATTAAGCTGAAGAAGTGAGCAACTTTAAATTGGGGATTTTAACATTAGAAGTTCAGTCTCTAAAAAGGGATAAGACCATATCTTTGTCAGCTGAAGTAAATTATTATACTACTAGGCAGAGTTCTAACACTTAAAATTAATTTTTAGTTCCTCTGTTGTTTGCCAAATTAGTCAAAAAAATAAGGTTCATTTTGTTTCTGTACACCTTTCAGTTTAACTTCAAAGTTATATTGGCATTCTCCCACCTTGTCTTCCTCATTGGTGAACTATTAGGATCAAGATTTATTCTTTGCTAAGTTATAAAAAAAAAAGCCTGAGCAACTGACTGAATGAATGGAAGACTTTTTTCTTCAGTGCAATCCAGAATATTTATTTTAGCTTCTTATAAGGAAATTCTCCTCTCCTCTCCCTGTTCTCTTAGTTTGTGTTTTAAAGAGTTGGGAGTTTTTTATTAATTTTTCTGTGTTTTGGTAGTGTTTAAGTATGATGCAACACTAGAATTTTGGAGATGATGGCAGAAATGGCTCTTCTTTCTCTATTGTCACAGCTATTTAGAACAGTTGTGAATTATCTTTTCAGCAATTTTAGTTGAGCAAACATGAAACTCTTTTCCTGTTTTTCTCAAAAACCAAACTTCTGTGAAAATATTTTCATTGCCAGTAGAATATCTGCACACATCTTACTCTGCTAAAGCTAAGGAAAATTAGCTTCTAAATATTCATATTGAGTTTGGGTCTTTTTTAATCAGACTCAAATTTTGCTAATGATGTATGTGGGAAACTTCAACAGAATGTTTTTTAAAATAGATTGACTCTAGGATTGATGTTCTTAGAAAGTTGTGAACTGGGTTTGAGCCATTTAGAATCTTCTTGAAAGACACTGCCTGCCTCTGTACTTTTGCAAGCGTGTCCATAGCAATACAGTATTGTCCTTGTACAGTTTAGGTTTAAAGGCAATTGTTTCCAGTAGAGCTTAGTGACAGTAAAACAAAAGATGTCACCAGAGCTGTATGCTTATGTGAACTGAAACATCAGTGCAATTTCCCTTGCATATGCTCAGCCACTTCAATACCAGGTGATGTTTTTAAAGCAATCAAACAGATAAGTGATCTTTTCTTGTGACTGTATTCCAGCTGTTACAATCTGCATCCACACTAGCATTTTCTTCCAAATTCTCTGTTTATGATGACATTGAGTGCCTTATTAGGAAAAGGCTTCTTTTACTTTATCAAGATTCTCCCAGTACTCCTGTATGAGATTGGATGTACAGCTTGCATGCATTCCAGGCAGGCCCAGGTTTCTGTAAGTTTCTCATTCATAACTAACAGAATAAAAATGAAATTTGGATTGTTACAGGGATCTTCATTCTTACCTGCTTGGTGACCAGGAAGAGAATGAAAACAATGCAAATCAGCAACCAAACAACCAACATGCTCGTAATAATAATGCCATTCCTGTTGTGGGAGAAGGTCTTCATGCAGCCCATCAAGCCATACTTCAGCAAGGAGGACCTGTGGGTTTCCAGCCTTATCGTAGGCCTTTAAAATTCCCACTCAGGGTAAGTATATCAAAAACAATAAGAGTAAAGGAAAAGGAATTTGAAGAATATGTATTTTTTTATAAGAAAGCTTTGGCCCCCATATTGTCAGAAGTCATGCGGTCAGTCATGTTTTGTGTTTTTTATGGTTTGCATCTTTCTAAAAAGTAGACTTAGTTATTCTCATATAAAGTTTTTTTCAGCCTGTAATTTTTATGATTTTATTTATAGATCCCATATATGTTGTGTATTTGTTAGTTCATGTCTTGTTTTCTTCTTGGTTAGTAATGGAGAGAAATACGATAAGCCCCCATCAAACAGCTAGTTCAGGAGTGCTTCTAACAAGGCATGGCTTTCAAGGGGGCGTGCTTTGGTCTTGTAGCTGGAGTGTGTTTCCAACTATTTTGCTTTGTTAAGAAACTAAATGGAGAATTTGTGTTGCATCTGCATCTACATTAAGCATAGAAAGATGTTATAATACTTCAAAGTTGTAAACCTCTAAAATTAGAAAGGAAATGTTGTTGTCAAATACTTAAATTTCTAGAATAATAAACGGGTCAAACTAGATAATTATTCTACTGTTGCCATAATTCTGAGTTAACCAAATATAAACTTTTAATACAGCTCACTTACTGTAGTTTCAGGTACAGCTCAAGAATGGAAGTAATGTGGTATTGCTTCTGAAGTTTCCTTCCTATATACTCAAAAGTCTCATCAAGGAAAATGTGTTGCTGACTTAACTTTCTCTCAGTTGTCTGTTATGAAAAGGTGTTAGCTTTCCCATAGTAAGCTTGCTTGTTGTGTGTCTTTGATTAATGAAGCAGAACTTCATAGCACATGGTGCTTGAGACATATAAACCTGAGGACATCTGGAAGAACTTTCTCGCCAAGATTTTCCTTATAAAACCACTGGCTTGCTCGTCTGGCATGCAGAGCTAGAAACCTTTCAGAATTAATTCAGTCATGCTGGTCAGAGCAGAGATGAAGAGATGATCTTTTTAATGTAACCAAACAGAAAACTTCAGTCATTCTGGATTCAAGTGTTAATTTTTACTGCAAACTCTTAGAAATACACAACACTGTAGGTATTCTGCATACAGTGGGTAGGTTTCTTACTGCTGATTTATTTATACAGTGAAACATCAGTTGGTATTTGAATGTTCTAGTTTAGCTCCCTTTCTAGGATGGTGTATCTTTTATGTGGTTTTGCTTAAGTAACTTTCTTATAAGCTTTTTTCTTTTTTTCCTCTTTCAGATATTTCTTTTGATTGTTTTCATGTGCATAACATTACTGATTGCTAGTCTTATCTGCCTTACCTTACCAGGTGAGTCTGTTACTGTAAAACTGCTGTTGAAAACTACTCAGCATGTTGCCATGCTCAACAATGGCAGATGTTCTGAAACCATTGTTTGAAGTTACAAGGAGAACATAGAAAATTATCTCATTTTTTAATGATACATCATCAAGTTGTAATAATCTAAAAACCTGAATGATAGTGGGTAGTACCAGTATTTAAATGACAGAGATTGCCATTACTATTGTTTTGTTGTAGAATAATTTTCCACTAAAGGCAGGGTTCCAAGTGCTGAGACAATTTCAGTGGTACTGAGAGAAAAAGAAAATTTAAACTCCTGCAGCTGCTTTACTGTTTAGAGAAGGAAAATATGTAGTTTGTTACCAGGTCTTCTACAATATTATCTTTAAATATTCTGAAGGTGTCATTATTGGGTCTTGAAAGGGGCAGGGAGTTGGACTTTATGATCCTTATGCGTCCCTTCCAGCTCGAGATATTCTGATTCTATGACCTTGACAGGTCACTAGGAGATTATGGGAAAGTGGCATGTATATCACTTGAAGAATGTATAAATGTACTTAAATCAAAAGCACTTTGTATTTTTTTGCAACACTTTAGAATAAATGAGGACATGTAAACTCATTGGAATTTTATAACCTGACTGCTGTAATACTATGTAATTTATACCTCCTTGAATTAATGATCCTAAAGTCAATTTGATGAGATCAAAATTACAAATTTTGTGATTATTTTAATAGTAATACATAAAATAATTTCTCTGTGGAAACACTATTAAGAAATGACCTGTAGCAAATGAGTCTCCCATTTTTGTCAGAAAGCTTCAGAATCCTCATCAGTAAGTCTTAAAAATTTATATGAGGCAGTGAAATAATCCAAACATAGCTCATATGGTTTAAGTTCAAGCTTATGCATTAATGCATTATTGCCTTTGCAATTCTGAAGATTAGTGTGGTGGCTCTGAATAGTGCTGTATTCAGTGCTTTGTAGTTCAGGTGACATTACTGTCATAATGAAATTTTAGGTGGAAAAAAATTCTACCTCTATGTTTGGCATAATTTCTGAAACTATTTACATAGTGCTTCGTATACTTATGCATTATGAATGTGGTACCCAAATACTGTTTTATGATTAGTACTATTTGTGCATTGATATTTAACAAAACATTTAATAAGTGTTTTTTAATAGGCATCATTCCCTAATACATCAAAAAGCGTTACTCTATTTAACAGTGCTTCTGTTTGCAGTGTTTGCTGGCCGATGGTTAATGTCATTTTGGACGGGGACTGCCAAAATCCATGAACTCTACACAGCTGCCTGTGGTCTTTATGTTTGTTGGCTAACTATCCGAGCAGTGACAGTGCTGGTTGCCTGGATGCCACAGGGCCGTAGAGTGATTTTTCAGAAGGTCAAAGAATGGTCTCTCATGGTGAGTCTTGAAAAATTTCTACTGAGTTATAAAAGAAGTAGCTAATGAAACTTGTTCTATTTTTGCTTACAGGTTTTATTCTATAGTGTATAATAAATACATTTTCCTTTCCAGAGCATTGTGAGGCTGTTGCATCTTACTTTCCTATTGTATAGACTACCTATTTTGGAAGCCATTTAGCACAATGTTAAGCAATCTATGCAAAAGACATTTACATTTTCAGATATACCTGGAAGCTTAACTATTATTCGTTTAGTAACATGACATTATCAAATGAAAAAAAGCTGATAGATGATGACAAACGTATCTCTACAAAGTAGCTTGATGCATATTTTCAGAAAGATCTTTATCACGTACTGTGTTGTTCAAAATAATACTTTCAAAGAAAATATCTTTTTGAGAGGAGTTCAGATTCTCACCATGAAAGCAAATTTATACCCCACCTTTTTTTCTTTGTTTTGTTTTCTATATTGGATTTCTTGCCTAATCTAAGTATAGTTAAACATTCATAGCATAAACAATATCTTGTAATGGACATGTTTATGTGCTTATTGAACTGTTACAGATAAAGCAGCAGTGTAAATGTGTATTTAATGTACTACTGCATTTCCCAAATGTCCATAGTTTTGATTTAGGAAATCTTAACCTTTTTAAAGAAAATTCAGACCCAAAATACAATGCTTTCCTTGTTCTTTGTCCCTTCTCCTTGTTAATTGATCACATTATTTAAGTCAGACTAGTTTTGTATGATGCATGTAAATTGAGAGAATTCTAAAGAAAACTTCAAGCATAGTATTCTGAGTTGTTAATTTTGTCAAATATCTCATAATGACTGAATTTTTAAGGTTTGTTTCTTCTCTGGAGTTAAAAAGAGTAGTTTTGGAAAAATTCTTCTCCAATTTTCCAACCTAGGAGAATACACAATATGATGAAGTGCTATTGGATAGTATTGCCTACTGTAACAGTCAAAGGTTATTTTAGGGTTTAAAACTATGCTGACAGTAGTCAGCCCAGTTGTTTGTTTTTTTTCTGGAGGGGAAATGGAAGAGGATCCTATCTTGAAAACTTACATTGCAAAACTATGTATGCAATAGAAATTATTTCTAGGTTTGTATATGTATGAATTACAAGTCTGTTAGGTTTGCGGTTTTTTTCACTGGTTACGTGTTTATGTAGCTTAAGTTACATTTTTAAGTTTAAACAAAGAGTCTTCTGGCAAATTATTAAATAAATATCTTGGATTTTTTTAGATAATGAAGACATTAATAGTGGCTATACTGCTAGCTGGTGTTGTTCCACTTTTGCTTGGTCTTCTGTTTGAGCTTGTCATCGTTGCACCTTTGAGAGTTCCTTTGGATCAAACACCTCTCTTCTATCCTTGGCAGGTCAGTTGTTCCCATTCGTTTCCTGCTGTTCATGTAAAGAGTTATGGGCATCCTTTTTTCACGTTGATTCAGTGCTTTACCGCATTTTCCATCAGTATCTTTCTGAGAAAAAGCAGCCAAGTCTGGATATGAGGATTATTTGAAGCAAAAGGATGCGAGATGACATCAGAGGATCTTTGCATTTCAGTGTCAGCTACACTTTATTCAGTGGCATCATTGTGGAGTTATGTAGGGAGTTAGTATTAGCTGCATGTATGTGTTAGCTTTCTGCATACAGTTGTGCAGCAGGAGGTCCAGGTGATCATTTTTTCCTTACAAGGAATGGAATTTTGATATACTTCAGGATCATGGTGGTTTTGGGTTGAGATGTCAGATGATTAATACAAGATTTTGAGGTAGTTGTGTTTTGTTGCTCTTCAGTCACGTTTCACAGGGAGTGCCAATTTCTTTCCTGCAAGTTGGTAGAAGAAATGAAGGTACAGTGGATTGAGTGGCAAGTGCTCCCATCACCTAATGCTGAATTATGATAGAACTCATAACTTGGATGCCCAACAGAGGAGAACCATAACTCAAAACATCTGGAATGCACATACTGGATAAGAAGGAAGTGTTCAGGGATAGCGACTTTCTAAGCTGCCCACAGACAGGTTTTTGTTTAGTTTCAGTATCCAAATGTTTGAAAGCCGTAATACAAAGAAGAATTTTACTGCTAATTTAATTATTCCATTACTTTACAGTATGAGTGTATTTTTATGATGTCTGAGTAGATGACTAATAAATCAGGACTTCATATAATTGCAGTGATACATGATGATGGTTTCCAAACAGTTTTGGAAAGAATTTGTAATGCTAGAGATGCAAATACTTCTTGACTTGTGCTTATTAGTTCTTTAAAAGTTTTAAATGCAGTATACTGAAAAATTTTACTCTCATATGGCAGAGCTTCCTCAAAATACTGTATTAGAGGGATTTGAAACTTGTTCTAAATTAATAAGGAACTATTGAAATTGAGAATAATTCCTATTTTTCACAAAACAGTTATACAAAGATTACATCCTTGAGTAAAAATGGATCAACTTTAACACTTTTTTGTAACATTTTTTTGAAATGTTTTTGAAAATGGACATGAACAAAAGCAGTCTCTTTCAATAATTGGTTAAAGAAAATGTATTTCCCTAGCAGTTGAAGAAAGTTCATTAGTCTGTGATCTCTTAAGACTTACACGTTCTGTAGCTGTTTATTCTCCCTTGCCAGCCTATATATTGCATCCTTTTTTGGTGACTCTTAAAGAAAACCTCTTACAAATGTCTGTAATCCAGAAAGGATTGATTTAGATGTCAAGTGTTTACTAGAAGCCAGTAATTATATTATGTTCTTTTAATTAAATACCATAATTGCAGTTTATGTTAAAAGATCAATATTTCCTGAAGAGCGTTGCCTTGCTTTGTTTAACTTTTCTCAAATCAGGTAGGGTTTTGTGAATAACTAAAATTAAAAAGAAGGAAAAATCTTGTTTCCTGATGTGGGAACATCTTTGCATCTAGTTTCTATCCTTTTTTTAAAGGAATCGAATTAACATGCTTCTTACCAATTAGTTTATGCCAGAATGTTAGTCTGTTGCTTTATATATGTGTAGTGTTTTGGTTTTGTATTTACTTTTGGTGTAACAGTAGTGCTGATTTTCCTGTTTCCAGGGAGCTAATTTGACAGATGTCAGTTAAGCTTGAGAGAATCCTCTTTTTCTTAGGAGTTTGTAGATGATGTCACCTCTCTTAAAGAATGTCCCTTATAAATAGAAAAGTAGTTGCATTTTCATTTATAAGTAAGATTAACAAGTTTCTCAAAAAGCTTTTGGTGGTCTTAGTTTTTAAAGATATATTAATACTAACAGTCCATTTTTACAAAATTAGGACTGGGCTCTTGGAGTTCTGCATGCCAAAATAATTGCTGCCATAACACTGATGGGTCCCCAGTGGTGGCTGAAAACTGTTATTGAACAGGTAGGGAAAAATTGTCCATGTGAATTATCTGTGTAATACATTTTCATTGTTTTTTGTAGAAATCTTATAAATTGTATAGCCTAATCCAGTAAGGTACACTTAACAATAAAACAGAAACAAACCTCAGAAAGCTGAAATCAAGAAAAGCTGTTTGTACATATACATTATGCATTTTTACCAGGTTTGTATTAAAGTGTAAAAGAAACATGACTACTTCTTCACATGAAGTTAGTGTTTCCAAATAATTATTTATTACATTATTTACATCCACAACTCAAGAAGAGAGACTTCTGCCATCTCTGGCTCTGTAGAGATTACTCTGTTCATAGATTAGTACATACAAAAGACACTGTTTCCATTTCCCCTTGGTTATTAAGCAGGATAGAACAGTTTCTGTGAGCAGTTCCAGGTCTCATGGCCTGTTGTTTTCCATGACAGAAGTATTTTTTTTTCTTGGTTATAAGCCTTTAATGCTGTGCTTTTTGTCTCAATGAAGCATCTCAGCTGTTTGTCAGAGGGTAACTTTTCAGCCCTGCCCTGTGTGTGATGGCTGTGGTGCATGTCCCAACTTCCATACACAAGGTGCCTCTTTTGAGTAAGTCTAGCACATAGTCCCAGTTATTAAATCACTTTAGCTATCAGACTGCAGAAATGTAGTCTTAGTTCTGAAAGTACCTTCTGATGCATCCCACGGCTCTTCCTTCCATTTTGAATGCTCTCCGTGGGCCTCAGGCACACTCCTGAGCCATCCTTAGAAATGGTTTCATCCAAGCTGTGAGACAGAGGCCGTCGTCTGGCTGCAGGTGGTAGCCATTCAAAAACCAGTCTTTTCCCATGCTTAATCTAGTTATGTTTTGACCTTTAGTTTCAGGTAGTAACTGGAGACTCAATTATGGAGACCCTTTCTTCAGGCACACACTCTACATGCAGAGGCCCTGGCATACCTCACCTATTACAAAATAAGTTCCTATTTTCTGCCTGTTACCAAATTTAATAGATGAATCTGTTAGTGTACACAGGATTCTCTTCCACGGCAAGTTACAAGCACAAAGCAATTCCAGGTCACTCACAAGACCACTGTCCACAGCTCTATTAAATAATCTTTCAGCTGGTTTCTTGTATTCCTGCTACTAAATCACAACACTATTTCAGATTAAGTGGGTCTCTTGGGCACTATTTAAATGATTCCTTGGAATCCTCATGATGTAGATTGGCAGGGAGTTGTTCAACTGTGGCCGTCATGGCTTTCTCCGAGTTGGGAACACCCATTTCCTTTCATAAGGAGAATTGTGTAATACCTTGTAATTATTACTTTAAGCATAAAGTGAGGCTTTCCTGATTGATCTCTTCTGCTTCTAATATGTTTCTTTTTAGGTTTATGCAAATGGGATTCGTAACATTGATTTACACTTCATCATCCGTAAACTGGCAGCACCCGTAATCTCTGTTCTGTTATTGTCCCTGTGTGTACCATACATCATAGCTTCTGGGGTTGTACCTTTACTAGGTATGTATGCAGTCAGTATACCTGTTTATCACCTGACAGTTTGCAGCAGTTTAAATATATCTGTGAAAATAAAATTTCAAGCTCTAGGTTTATTTAAAAAAAAAACAAACAAAAAACCACCAAAGAAACAAACAGTTTACCAAAAAACCTCCTCTATTCTGCCAATCAGTGTAAATGCTTAAGGATTGTCATGTCATCTTAAAAATGTGAGATTTTTTTGAGAAACACAATACATTATCTAGCTGCCAAGTGCAGAATACATCACTATGGGACTGGATGATACCTAACAGCAGAAATATAGGGATCTAGCTAGTTTGGGTGAGGAATGATTAATTCATTTCCTCTTTGGACAATCGGCCATTAATTTTAGCCTCTCTAGGAGCTATACTGAGCTGAGGCCATCTTATTCTGTTCTGTCTGACTCTAAACAAAGCTTAGAACAGGTGAAGATATTGAGTTTGTTTTGAGGCTTTAATAGTATCAGAATAAAATATAAATTTTCAATGTAGAAGGTTTTTTTCAGGTGTTCCTGTTTCCTCATAATTGAGGGAAATAATTTTATTAGAACCAGGTTAGGTGATGTTTTTCATCAAGTTATCTTTTGGCAGTTAGTTTTAATGTTAACATGGGACAAGAAATCCCATTTCAGTCTTCAACCTTCCACTTGAGCACAGGCTTTTATTGCACTGACTTTTCTAACACAAGATATATAGAAGGCAGAAAGAACTGATACACCCATATGTTGGGATTCTTTTACTGTGGATTTTCACTGTGCTGATGGAAAACTTTCCACTTTAGTGCTTCAGATTAAAAAGAACAGCAGCTGTCATTTTGGATCTCTGGGATAAATGAATATGTAATTTTTTTCACAGCCCTTCTACTTCAGCTACAGTAACAACAAAAAGTATAGAAACAGGTAGAGAAGCAGAAATACATGAGTTAGTTCAGCAGTGTTAGATTATGTTGTTTCTTGTTTAATAGGAGTTACCGCTGAAATGCAAAACCTGGTTCAGCGCCGCATTTACCCTTTTCTGCTTATGGTGGTGGTTTTGATGGGAATTCTGTCCTTCCAAGTCCGACAGTTCAAGCGCCTTTATGAACATATTAAAAATGACAAGTGAGTATATCGTGTGGGTTTTTTTCCATTTTAAATTGTGATAACTTCAGATTGAAATTAGGTGTTGTAGATACTTGGTCTAAAAGGGATTTAGAGAAGCTTTCTAGACAAATGCCCCTTTGAGACAGACCTAACTGTTCTTAGCAAATGTTTTATCTGTGGTTCATGTAGTTAAACACAGGAATAGACTGTCTTTATAAATGCAAAACACTTTCCCATGTCTCACATGAATGTTTCGCCACAAATGAAGCTGATTGCTTGTTTGTCTCCTCCTCTGTAGTCCTGAAGAACTAATGAATGTCATGATTAGGATATACTTGGAAGTAAAATGATGTCACAATCTGCTTCGTATAAAACTATTTCCTCAACCTATTCTACATAGCTTGTTTCTTCTCTTTCTACTCATTAGTCAAACTAACCCATTAAAGAATGTGAAATTAATAACATCCAGAAATATTAAGAGTTGTAACTAAAATTAAACTCTCAGGCAGATCAATGTATTTTCATTTTAGAACCTCTTTGATCAGCACATTTAAATCCTGTCCCCCACCTGCCTTCATAGCATGTTCTATAGTATTTGGTCTCCTGGTGTTTGTATTTACAAATGTGTTTAATGTTAATATCTTTCAGGCAGAAAGGATATTGAATTGCAACTTTTATTAATGTTACAAATTGCTTTCTCGTGTAAATTGTATACAAAGCTGTGAATATATATCTAAGTGAAAATTATTTTGGTATTAAGTGAGCTTAATAAATGTTATCCTTGTAGATGAGAACTTTGTGCAACCTAAATTAATGATCTTGTTTCAGGAAATAAGTAAACATAGTCTTGCCATCCAGTAGAGATTTGTGGTTTAGAAATATACTTATTTCAATCTTTCATGTAACAAATTTTAAAAGCATGTACAAATTTTTATGACATTTACGAAACGTGCAAAAAAAACAAAAGATGGTTGGCTTGTTGGTTGTGGTACCATGAGAAAAGGAGCAGTGATGAAAAAGTTTCTAAAGGAAATGGCAGGTTTTAGGGGAATAATTTATAGGTCTGTATGGTTCTTGTACATGTAGAACCGGCACACAAATAGGAAGCATGGAAGGCAATTCAGGTGGCAACAAGTAGGAGTGTGAATCAATGATATAGAGGAAGTAAGGAATAATGTGAAAGGTACAAAAACTGCTGAACTGATTCGATGGTGTGATGTTGATTTAAATAAAGGAATCTCACACCCCTTTTATATTTGGCATGGAGTAACATTAAGATATTTTTTCTCCCTTTGAGAAAGACAAAGCTGCAGAGTTTACTGCAATGCTGCATTGCAAAGCTGCAGTGTTTCCTTTTTTTTAGCCAGGATGTGTTTCATTGGATACAGGAGCTGAGCCTTGCTTAGCCTTACCCAGTGCATTTCTGCATTGTGACAGATTTTTTTTAACTTAGAAGCTCATTAGCACTTTAATTTTGTTTTATATTGGAGTTGTTGGAGATGTTCAAGTGGGAGAGGCTCAAATAGACACTGCAAAGATACTCTCGAAAGGATCATGCAGCAAAGGGACTGCGTATATAAATATTGCAAACACACTCCTTCTATTTCCTATCTTTATTCAGCTTGTATATGTCTGAACTGTATCACTGCCAAAGTTAGGGCTCTAAACACAAACCTGTAACACCTGTATTCCATTACAAGATGCCTGAATGTTGAGAAGAAAAGATGATGGTGGTTGAAGATCATTAAGGAAGGGAAGGGATCATTTACAGAGTAACATTTAATGATATGAGAGGGAGTGGATTTGTTTTACCAAATGTCATTACCATGTGTTAATTTCTCACTGTTTTACTGTCATCCCAGGTACCTTGTTGGACAACGACTTGTGAATTATGAAAGGAAGTCTGGTAAACCAGGCACATCAACAGCTCCACCTCAGTCTTCACAAGAATAGATGGTCATATTAAACATCTTGACTTTCCCTTTGCCTTTACATGTCCTTTTTTTCATAGACTCTTCTCATCTCTGGATATCTCTCAATAATAATCTCAGCAGTGTTTTGACTTCTGTTAGCAGCATCCAGATAGCAGTTAAGGCTCTGTTCCTTATCTGCATTTTCTGATGTTATAAATGCTGTCTGAGGTCTGTATATGTGTAAATAGAAGTATCCTGACACCCTAAAACCTTGGATTAAAAAGAATGTGCATTGTACATCTTTAAAAATATATTAATTTATTAAATATAGTTGTCACTTTATTTTGGACTGCTGTTCTGTTGACAATGTGCCACAAAGCAATAGTGCAAACAGGCAAGATGTTTTTATAAAATTTGGAGCTTACTTTATGGTGTTCATAACAGTTCTTATTGTAATAATACAGTATGATTTTTTCATGAGTGGAAAGGCCGCACAGAGAATATCAAAAGTAAATAACTGTCTTACAGTCAGCAATGAAGTGACTGTGGTGAGAACATAATGAACTATGTATCTTGCTGTCCAGTCTTTTTTATTATTTTGTATAACACCAAAGCTGTTGTACATTTTTCTATTGCCTGATTGTTTTTCATGTGTCAGAGTTTGTAATATTGTACAGTTGATGTTAAATCAAGAAAATATTTCCTCTTCTGAGAATTCAGGTGTACTTGTTGAGGCTCAGCTGGATTTTTCTGTTTGGTCGAGGCGGGGGGGGATGTTGGCTTTGGGGGGGTTTCATTATTTGAAACAGTAAGTGAAAATTTCCTAAGGCTAGGTCATAGAAACATTCAAAGGCACCACCAAGGTAAATTAGATAGGTTCACTGCTTAAATTGTAGCCAATTTCTTATCAAAAATAGAATTTTTCAAGACCTCAAGAAAAGGGATGAACATTAACTTTGTGCTTGCACAGCACAAAGAGCATAGTATAAACAACATCCTGACCTGATCCTTAGTTAAAGAGCTTGAAGGCTTTTTTCTGTATCTTACCAAAGTTGATAACTTGTAGTATGGTTTTTGTATTGCACAATTACTTTAAACAAAACCAAACCCAACAAAAAAATCTCTCAGAATTGGTCACTGTGAATTTATATGAGAATAGTATTGAGGGGAGTGATTTATCATGTACTGTTTATTGCCTGAGGGGCAGAGAAATACATACACTATTAAACAGGAAAGGAAAAGTTAACAGATTTCTTTGCAAGAACACAGTCAAACAAGAGCCACCAAATCAAGTCTGTGTTATTTCTGTATGTAGATAGTTTTTTTGCAGTAATGTTTGGGGGGGGGGGGGGGGCTTAGGACA